>NW_021028627.1:22177-41834 GCF_004153795.1 Camellia sinensis
AGGGGTGTGATAAAGCCACATTGTATTTCTCCAACAAGTCTATCACCTCTTTTTTGAAGTGGGAACCATTATCTGAAATTATCTCGTTTGGCACCCCGTAGCGACAGATGATGTTGTTTCTGATGAACTTTGCGACATGTGACGCCTTCAACACTGCGTATGATTGGGCCTCGACCCACTTTGTGAAATAATCTATGGCTACCAAGATAAACTCATGCCCATTTGACTCTTTCGGGGTAACAGCTCCGATCACATCAATCCCCCAGACCGAAAAAGGCCATGGCGAAGTCATGTTGTACAGTTTTGACGGCGGGATGTTCATGCGGTTTGCATGAATTTGACACTTATGGCATCGCCGAACAAAGCTAATACAATCCTCCTCCATGGTTGACCAGTAGTAGCCCTGTCTGAGGATCTTTCTGGCCAGCATTACTCCATTCATGTGTGCACCACACTCCCCCCCATGGATGGCTTCCATCAGGCGTTTTGACTCTTCAGCTTCTACACAGAGCTTATACATTCCCAGATGAAGGCTTTCTTATTCGGAGGTAGTCGGCGCCATGCTGGGTACTGATGCTTTACTGCATGTTGAGGAGGGGGACTATATGTCTCCTTTTCCAAGAAGTTCCAGATGTCGTAATACCAGGGGTTACCGTCTTGAACCTCATCTATGGCGGAAACTGACTCGTACGCCGGCGCGAACTTCTGATCGATAATGACTGGACGCATCCGGACTCCGGACGGGATGTCTATCATAGAAGATAGAGTTGCTAGTGAATTTGCAAACCTGTTGTTCTCTCTTATGAGGTGGGTGAAATTTAGCTTCTCGAACCGAGGAATTAACAGATCCAAGGTTTGGTGGTAAATTACCATCCTTTCCTCCTTGACTTTCCAATCTCCTTTTGCTTGAGACACAACAAGGTTCGAGTCCCCAATGACGTCCAACCGTTTTGCCCCCAGTTCCAGGGCTGCTTCCAGGCCAGCAATACATGCCTCATACTCTGCTTCATTGTTGGAAACTTTGAACTGGAGCTTGAATGCTAAAGGGATACGGGAATCATCAGGCGCTATCAGCAACACCCCTATCCCATACCCATACTGGTTTGACGCTCCGTCAATCTGACGATCAAGTCAATCAACTTATCTCACAAGACATCGATACAAATAAACAACTCTCAACTCTCAATTAATTTAAGATTGGATTTTATAAAAGTTTAGACTTACCTACTATAGGTGGATAAAAATAATAGAAATGATGTATTTTAGTAACATTTTTGTAGTTAAAAAGAAAAATTCTTGACATGATTTCAAATACTAACTACTTTTGTGCCGAAATTTCAAATGAATCGTCATAAACTCTTCACTATAATATGTGAACTATCAAATCTAAATATTAGTTATTTTTCTTACTTTCTTTTAAATAAATAATGTCAATTCCATACATTTTAAACCATAAATACAAACTGAGTTTTATTTCTTAACAATTTAAGTTTTTGAAATTTGTGGTGATATAACAATAACCATCACTTCCCAAATTGTTTACAAGTAAATTATGAAATTTTTATTGATAAATCCTATTTAGAGATGTTCTAACCCAATAAAAAAATAGTAATTTTTTTTTTTCTCTTTAGTTTTTTTTTATTTGTATTTTTTACTTTTAAAATTCTTTTACACTAAATACATGAAAAAAAGTAAAAAAAAAAAATTGTTGACACATTTTAGAAAAACAAGTAAACAACAATGGTGCTACACGTACGAATTGATATACCAATTAGTGTACCAACGCATGTTATAACCTGCAATTTCAAAATTATGAATCTCATTCATTATACAAATTAAAAGACTCAAAACCAATAAAATTATATCATATTATTTGTTAATACATTGGTGAACCAATTAGTGTTTATAACTTTATCCAGTAAAAAAAATTGCCACCTCATTTTTTCTTTTTTCTTTTTTCACTTTTTCCATGTATGTAAAAGAATTTGAAAAGTAAGAAAAATAAAGAAAAAAGCTCTCCAAGAATGTAGATCTCTCTTCACTCAACCCTCAACAAATAACTCCCTCACCAAAAGTACCAGCTTTGCCACCTGTAGGCACAACAGTTAGTATAACAGATTATATCTGGTATGATCTTAACCTGTCAACAAGTCTTACATTTTATTGTCTCACAAAAAAACTCAACCCTTAGACAGACCAGCTCAGAATTGAATAACAAGAAAAGATTATAAACCTATACAGCAGAGATAATAAATTAGGGTACTCACTTCACTCAACCCTCAAGCTCAACAAATCCTCCACTACATAACTTAGATCTCACAATCACTGAACCCACTTTCCCTAAGATTAGGCTAGCTTGACAACCTGCAAACATTCAATTAAGGACAAGGGATAAAATCAATTTTAAAAAAAAAAAATGTAGCTTACAGTATAGGGATCTCGCCACACTCAACCCACAAATCCTCTCTATCACTCCACACACAATGTCTTGGAGATGCAGCTATCATAGATATGTATACCCACTTACAAAATTTAGCAACATATATACAGTATTGCACTGTGAGAGGACTGTTTTAAGAATAGAATATGGCAATCTCCAGGTGGACAAGAACCATTCATCATTTGGATTTCTCTTAACATTTTTGAGTGACAAGACCCTGAACCTAATCATATTAAAAATATTCAAAGCAACAACTTCTTTAGGGATTTTCTCTGTGATGAAAATTCTATTATTTCTTTCAAGCCAAATGAGATAGACAGAGCAGGTTAAGCCTAGAGATTATGGAACCAAGAGACTTACCTTTAACTGTTTTGTTGGTATGAGAAACCAGCTCGGGCCATTGCATCACAGGCCAAGCCGCATTTAGCTTATCTTTCACATTTAGCCAAACTTTCTCAAAGAAAGGACAATAAAAGAACAAATGGAAATGGTTCTTAGTATGATACTGGCACAAAGGACAAGTAGCAACAGGGGAAATGCCAAAAAGTTTAAGTCTATCCCCAGTGTTAAGTCTATGGACCCCCAAGACCACTTAGATGACATCTAAATGACTCTTTTTTTTTTGGGTGAATAAGAAATAATATAAAACAGAAAATTTACAAAGATACAAGGGAGGGAAATTCACACCACTCGAATTCCTTTCGGCTGCAGCAGTTTGGGACTGCAACAGGATTTTAGAAGGTAGGTTCCATTGTTCCAAATACCAGTTGTCACCTGCATAAGCTTTCACATTTTCCATAGAAAGGAGTCTACCCCTAACCATTTGGATGATAGAGTTAGTGACAACCTCTTCAGGTTTGAAAACCTTACTAAAAATTCTACTATTTCTCTCCATCCAAATGTGGTAGATAGTGCAGAGAAAAGAGAGTTTCATAATCACAGATTTCAGAGATTTACCTTTTTTTTGGGTAAGTAAGTCATAAAATAAAGACAGTAAAATGTACAAGTTTACAAGGGGCATACCCCAGGGACGCCCTACAACCAATAGTGAAGAACAAAAAACACCTCAAACTACCACAGGACATACGACAACATATTACCACACTCGCAAAAGCGAGAGAACAACAGAAAAGAAAAGAAGAACATAACCCCACTTTGCCCATATATCCTATTTGTCCCCAAGTAACCCCTACCATCAAAGATAATATATGGGAGCTTGGGATGGATATATGGGCAAATAAACAAAACACACCACAGACTCGAGAACAAAACAGACAAAACACATAATACAATGTAACTAATTAAACACCCAACAAGACCAAAAGAGAAGCATAGCCCATGCAAAACAGTTGTCCACACAAAAAAGCCAATCAGCATCCAATTAACTCACCACCCATCTCCCAGTTCCAGCCATGGGCAAAGAAGGCCAATGGGAATTACATTTAGCTCGGATAACAGCCCAAATCCTAGAGGAGTAGAGGCACCTAAAGAACAGATGGGAGTGGTTCTCCTCAGGAGCACAATATAAAGGGCAGCTAGGGCTCGTAAGAAGACCAAAGATTTGGAGCCTATCCCCAGTGTTAAGTCTCTCATGGATAGCTAGCCACACAATGAAACTAACCCTAGGGATAACAGGAGGACCCCAAATGAGATTAGACCAAGTAACCTTTGGGCCCTTGTCCCTCCAACATTCCCAAGCAGAGTGAATAGAAAAAGAGCCATCAGCAGTCAAACTCCACACAGGAATATCAGGGGAATCAAGGCTACGGTGAACAGATGGAACTTCAAATCACATATTTTCACATAGTGGAACACAAATCATATCAAAATACATAATCACATCATGTTAAGGACCAATTAACATATTACGGAACAGGGGTATTACATTTGTTCTAGGAACGAATTAGCTTAGGCAGCTATTAGTTTTATTAGCTTAAGTGGCAAAGTTTAACTCAAACTAATCTTGCTTAGCCTCAAAGAAAGAGAATTTGCTGTCTAATTGTAGCTTGACAATATTACATTAACTTAAGCAACTCGTTTAATGTTTTCTAAATCACCTAAGTGTTCAATTCTCAAGTCCAAGAGGACGAATTTGAATTCCCTTTAATTTTCATCCCACTGCCCTTTGTTTTCTCTAACTTTCTTTTCTAACTCTCAAGGAGAATGCTTCTCTAAAACTCCCTCCGTGCTTCTCCATCCATCTCCAGTTTGCTCTCCGAACAAACTAGGTTAGGTGTCCAAGTTTCATTGGCTTACGCGTCAAAGTTTAACTCAAACTAATCTTGCTTAGCCTCCAAGAAAGAGAATTTGCTGTGTAATTGTAGCTTAACGATATTACATTAACTTAAGCAACTCGTTTAATGTTTTCTAAATCACCTAAGTGTTCAATTCTCAAGTCCAAAAGGACGAATTTGAATTCCCTTTAATTTTCATCCTATTTCCCTTTCTTTTCTCTAACATTCTCTTCTAGTTCACATGTAGAATGCTTCTCTCTAACTCCCTCTGTCCTTTTCCATCCTTCTCTCTTTTGTTCTACGAACTAATTGGCTAAGGCAATTAATAGTTTCAGTAGCTTAAGTGGCCAAGCTTGACTCAAACTAATCTTGCTTAGCTTCCAAGAAAGAGATTATATTGAGTAACTGTAGACTAACGATATTAGTTTAACTTAAGCACCTCATTTAAGGTTTCGTCAACCACTTAAGCATTGAATTCTCAAGTCCAGAAGGATGAATTTGAAGTCGCTTTAATTTTCATCCCATTTCCCTTTCTTTTCTCCAACTTTCACTTCTAGCTCTCAAGAAGAAAGTTTTGCCCTAACTCCCTCCGTACTTCTCCATCCATCTCTCTTTTCTTCTATGAACTAACTAATTACCTTTGGCAACTATTAAGTTTCGTTAGCTTAAGAGGCCATGTTTAACTGAAACTAATCTAGCTTAACCTCCAAAAAAGAGAATTTACTGAGTAATTGTACCTTAACGATATTGTTTAACTCATTTCAAGTACCCACGTACTAGCCATCTTTGCTGAAGACACAAAACAACCTTTTGAACAACTTTCGGCTGAAAAGTACAGCCCACAGCTTTCCAATACCGTACAACAAAACCAGTTGTACACATACCTACACGGTATTGCACAACCACCATGAAACGAAGCCCCCCCGCAGATAACACGCGTGGAACTCACATCTTCCATAACCACCCAAAACTCAAATGTTGCAGAACCACACCATAAAGCTCGTAACCACCATGGACACCGTTCAACAACTCCGGCGAGCAACCCACTACAGCGAAGCATCAATTCCGACGATCCTTTCTGTAGCAAAGCGGCGGGCTCAGCAGAGAGGGAACATTACCAACACACTCCTCCAATACTACCCAGTAGCATCGGCAACCACGTGAAGAAAGTTGAGTTTCCCTCCAAGATCTGCCACGTGATGGACCACCCTGCAATATATACAGCACCAAACGTGTATGCAGCAATAAGACAGCTACTCTAGGACGCCTAGTAGACTGCAAACAGTCACCAACAGCTGTGTGAAGTCGCAAGGTCCATGTTCACACGCCAACAACTGCGTGTAGTCAGCAATGTCTTCAACAAACCAACTACACCTCCTTACCGAAGCAAAATACACCGCATCTGTCGCCGATGTAGTAGCGACGCCAGCAATCCGAAAACAGAACACCGGCGTCGGAAGACACACCATTGAGAGAATACGTGAACCACAACCAGCTTCAATCCAGAGCAGGAATAAGGTGACATACACCACAGCCAACAAACTTGCGACGTCAATAACAGAACAGAGACGGCGCAGAACCTCTTGAAACTAGTTTGAGCCGCAACCCAGATTGTATACCCAGAAAGAAATAACTATCTATTCATCTGAGTTTATCGCAAAAACACCATAAACAAAGACCAAAAGAACCATGATGACCACTGTCAAGCTGACACCACCCACGACCGGAGCACATCAACCCGGAATGCACACCATAAACAACAACCCCTCTCACTAGAACAAGGGAGAGAGGCTAAAACAAGCAGACCCACTTCAAACAAAACCCAAAACCTCCACTTTAGCTACCATGTTACACGAGCAAGGATCACACCAGCAAACCAACAAACCCACCTAAAACGACCAAACCCCGACACAGGGCACCACTAACCCACGGCGGTTTGACCATCGGGGCCTAACATTGGCAGTCGCCGGCGAGACTGGGTTGAAAACCCAAACTCACCAGTCATGGCTAACCGAAGCTCAACATAAACCATGGGGTTTGCAGAGAGAGAGAGGGAAAGAATAGAGCCCGGAAATGTCCCAGAAACCACCACAGCAAACGCCCATGCACACTTGAAATCCACGGACTAGGACCAAAAACACCCCTCAACAAAACTTAACAACCTGATACATGATCATAACAGAGCTAAACAAACTGCCGGACATGCACCATCACAACACCACCAATACATCACCGGGGGGAGCTTTCTCTCTCTAGAATCTAGAGAGAGTAGCTCTACTTTCTTCCCCTTTGAACTTCTCAAGAAGGATTTACTGAGTAATTTACTTAGCAATTTACTGGGTAATGTTCTGAGTAATTTACTAAGAATTCAATGAGTAATTTATTGAGATTTTATTGAGTAAATTACCGTGAAATTATGAAAAATTTACTTCGAATTTTCTATATAATTTACTGAGGATTTGCTAGAAATTTACCGAGTAATTAATTGAGAATTTACTGAATAATTTACTGAGAATTTCTTGGGAATTTAATTAGTAATTTACTGAGAATTTACCAAGTAATTTACTGAGAGATTGTTCCATGTGGTGCCAATGGGTCAAGGCTTACTTGCTTAAAGGGAGGAGCTTTTGGGCTGTTAGAACTCCTAGTGATCCCTCATGGGTTTGGAGGAAAATCCTGTCTCTTAGGCATTTAATCTATCCTCACATCAAGTTTAAAATTGGTAATGGGGAAAATGTGTTCCTTTGGCATGACAATTGGCACCCGCTTGGTTCGCTGTGGCATAGGTTTGGTCCTAGAATTCTTTATGACACTAATCTTCCTGATAGCACCAAGGTTAGCTCTATAGTCTCTAATGGTTCTTGGAAGTGGCCTATCTCTAATTCTTGGGAGATAAAGGAGTGGATCTCTTCTACCCCTTTATCTTTTCTACCTTCCTTTGGCTCTTCTGATACTCCGTTTTGGAATTTGGCTGCTGATGGTAACTTTTCTATCCAGTCAGCTTGGGATTGTTGGAGGGATAAGGGCCCTAAAGTCACTTGGTCCAAACTTATCTGGGGCCCCCCTTCAATCCCTAGGGTTAGTTTTATTGTTTGGTTAGCCATCAATTAGAGACTTAATACTGGTGATAGACTTAAAACTTGTGGTCTTGTTACAAATCCTTACTGCCCTTTCTGTCAAGATCCTGAGGAGAATCACTCTCATCTCTTTTTTAGGTGCATATTTTCTTCTAGGATTTGGGGTGGTATCCTTGCCAAGTGTAAGTCTAACTAGCCTTCTTAGCCTTGGTTGGAAACTGTTGATTTTGCTGTTAAATCCACCAGTGGTACCTCCTTGAAAATGGTGATTCTTAAGCTATCATTTCTTTGCACTGTCTACCACATTTGGATGGAGAGGAATAGTAGGATCTTCAATAAGGCCCAAAAGCGTGAAGAGGTTGTTACTAACTCTATTATCCAAATGGTTAGGTGTAGGCTTCTTTCTATGGAAAATGTTAAGATTTCTGCAGGTGATAATTGGCTTTTGGAGGAATGGAGTCTTTCTCTCAAAATCTTGCAGCAGCACCATGCAGCTGGCCGGAGAATGAGTGATGTGAGATTACATACATTGAGGGTTGAGTGATAGTGAGCAACTATTGTGGGGTTTACTAACTGGGTGCTCTTTTGCAGGTTATCATGAATCCTAAATCTTCTCCTACATTGTTGTGTCCGTATGGAGGGTTGAGTGTTGTGAGCTACCTAAATATTTCCAGATATTGTGGGTTGAGTGATGAGAGACAGCACACATGTTTTAAGCTAACCTTTATCATATCTTATATATGGTTTGTGCAGGTTCTTGGAGCTTTCAAGTATAATGTCCTTCTGATACTTTCGAGGTATCATGTGAGTTGTGGGCCTAGTGTTGTCAGATCATATATGGAGTGGAGAGACATGCTGTGTTGTGGGTCGAGTGAGGAGAGCTCCTATATTGTGTGTTTGTTATTTCTTCTCCTTTATGATTTACGACAGGTTCACTTGTTGGTGAGGAGGTGTGGTGTTGCTTACAGCGCAGTTACAGGGGATTGCTGCTGGTATCCTTGTTTTTTGGCGTGGAGGGGTGATGATTACATGCTGCACAGATTCGGGTGGCAGTTTGTAGGGTGTGTTTGTACCATGGTGATGGCTGCTGCTAGCGCCTTGCTGTGCTACATGAGGGAGAAAATCAATTGTTTTTCATTGTACTTTTTACATAATTTTATAGCATGTTTAGCTTATTCCTACGGGTTGTGTAGGAGTACCTTTGTGCTTCTTTGTGTTCTTAATAGCTTTCCTAGCAACCATGTTTCGGGTTGCACATATCTTAACAGGTTAGTTTTGTTTGGGTTTCTTATTCCTATCCCTACGGGATGTGTAGGGGGAATTTTGTTTTGGTTTGGCCCGTGCCCTTGTGGATACAGTGTCCAGGTTCATCCATCTTGCTTGGTGCTACAGTAGCAGGAGGTTCTTTGTCAAGACCATAGCCTCCTGGAACTATGCTTCAGTTTGTCTTCGTCTAGGTTGCTATATTTGTTTATATTTCTTGTTCACTCTTCCTATTGCTAGATTATAGGGAAGGTGAACAAGTTGTTGGCTTTTGTTCTGTTTTCTGTATAGCTGTGGTAGGTCCTGGGGTATGCCCCTTGTAGTTGTGTAAATTTTCTTGTTTTATTTTATCTCTTATTCACCCAAAAAAAAAAAGCAAGATTAGATTGAGTTAAACTTGGCCACTTAAGCTTATGAAACAATTTGTTACCTAAGCTAATGAGTACGGAGAACAAAAGAGAGAGGAGGAAGGAGAGGGACGGAGAAAGTTACGGAGAAACTTCCTTCTTCGGAGCTGGAAAAAAAAAAAAAAGTTAGTGCAAAGAAGGGGTAATTTGAAGAAAATCGAAAAGAATTCAAATTCACCCTTTCTGACATGAGAATTGAACACTCAGTTGATTTAGAAAACCATAAATGAAGTACTTAACTTAAACGAGTATCGTTAAGTTACAATTGCTTAGAAAATTCTGTATCTGAGAAGCTAAGCAAGATTAGTTTCAGTTAAACTCGGTCACTTAAGCTTATGAAACAATTATTTACCAAGCCTAATTAGTTACTGTGGCTCACAACCAAAAAATGCTACGTCATAAGTTTCATATATTTCTCTTAAGGAACGTACCTTTCTTGGTATTGTTTCAGATTCTTCAGATAAAGAGCTTCTTGGAGGGTCATTTCTTGGCCTTGGGCTTGGAGTGTTATATGGGCTTTGGTTTGGGCTTGCTTGGTGAGTTGAAGATCGTTCTCCTTCTATTGTTTCATTAAATTCAATTTCCTTCTGCTCTAGGATGGAGTTATCATCCCACTTCCATGCTGTCATTTCATCAAATATGACGTCTCTGGAGATTACCAATTCATTTTTCATTGGGTTGAACAGACGATATCCTTTTGATTCGTCGCTATATCCAATGAATATATATTTTTCTCCTTTCTCATCAAATTTTTCCCTTTTTTGGGAAGGAATTAAGGCATAAGCAAGACAACCGAATACTTTGAAAAGATTTACCCAGGGCTTTTGTTTGTGCCATGCCTCATATGGTGTTTTGTTTTGGACAGCCTTCGTGGGAGATCAGTTTAGAATATAAACAGCAGTATTGACAGCTTCAGCCCAAAATTTGTTAGGAAGACCTTTTCCTTTTAGCATGCTTCGTGCCATCTCCACAATTATTCGGTTCTTCCATTCTGCAACTCCATTTTGTTAAGGAGAGTGTCGAATTGTGAGCTGTCTTTTAATCCCTTTTTCTTTATAGTAATTCATGAATGGAGTATAAATGAATTCTCCGCTACAATCTGTTCTCAACATTTTGATTTCTTTGTCACTTTGTTTTTCCACCAAAGCTTTAAACTACAGAAATACTGAGAAGGCTTCTGATTTTCTATCAAGAAAATAAATCCACATCATTCAAGTATAATCATCAACAAAGAGTAGAAAATATCTCTTGTTACGATGGTGTTCGGCAAGGCCCACAAATATCTGCATGCACCAACTCCAAAGGTGCTTTGGCTCTCCAAGAAGTCTTTGGAAGTGGCAATCTATGCATTTTTCCATAAATGAATCCTTCACAAATTTTATTGATTTTGCCAATGTGAGGCAATCCTATAACCATATCTTTTTCTTTTAATAATTTCATGCCCTTGTAATTTAGATGTCCATATCTAAGATGCCATAGATATGGATCATTGGTGTTTTCACTTTTAAGGGCAAAATTATCATTTAGTGGCATTACAAGAGGAAAAACTTTGTTTGGAGTCATTTTGACTTTTGCCACTATATGATTTTTCTTTTTATCAAAGATTATGCATTCATTATTATTAAAATTTACTGCATAACCTTTTTTATTAATTGCCCCACACTTAATAGATTTTGGGTTAGCCCCGGAGCGTAAATGTAACGCCCTCAAAATGAACCCATTATATGTACATCAACATGCATTACTTAAAGAAAACAATTTATTCATCAGAGTGTTACTAAATAAACATTACATGAACATCAAATTAAATGCCCTATGGGCTTACATCTTTCCAAGCCAACACTTGGATACAAAATAAGAGTTCTAACTCAAATGCAAACAAAGCCCTAGGCTTGATCATTTATCAAATAAAAACAAACAACTAAAAGTAGTCTTCAAAATCCAAATCCTTCCAAGCTAAGTCCTGGGAGGTAGCTTATCACCTGGACCTGAAAATGATGTTCCCATAAAGGGTGAGCCACAGCCCAGTAGAAATATACTAAACCACATATAAGCAATGAATAAAGCAATAGCATTCAACAGATGGTTAACCAAGATAATCAATTACTTTATTTTACAATCTCATGACACTATTGTCTAAGATACGTTTTACTTTCCAATTTTATCAACATGACTCAGATCCTGGCCAAACTTACAACAGTGAATTACATATATCATATTCATATCCTTCCAATATCAACAAACAAATGAGACTCAAGCTCAAATCAAAACACTTCATACTTCCAGATTGATACACATTTTAGTGCTGTATCAATAAAACACTTCTATATAAATAAGCACACATAAAAGTGATGCTAATGGAGTCCATCCCCTATCTCCTCCCAAACAAAATCCGGTTTAGAGGTCCATCCCCTATCTTCCCCTAAACCGTGGAGTACACCCCCTATCTCCTCCCACACAAAACAATATATGCAAATGCAATGCTCAATCAAATTCACTTACGCTGTTTGTGAAAACTTGCGCCTTTTGTGTTGTTTTTAGTTCTTGAAAAAAAAACTTACGCCTTTTTGTGTTGACTTACTACTTTTTGTGAAATTACTTATGCGCTTTGTGAAAACTTACACCTTTTGTTTTGTTAGTTCTTGAAAAAAACTTACGCCTACTTGTGTTGACTTACGTTTTTTTGTGAAATCACTTACTCTGTTTGTGAAAACTTACGCATTTTGTTTTGTTGTCAATTCTTGAAAAAAACTTATGCCTTTTTGTGTTGATTTACGCTTTTTTGTGAAATCACTTACGCTCTTTCTGAAAACTTACGCCTTTTGTGTTGACTTACGCTTTTTGCGAAATCACTTACCCTATTTGTGAAAAGTTATGCTCTTTGTGAAAACTTACGCCTTTTGTGTTGACTTACGCTTTTTGCGAAATCACTTACCCTATTTGTGAAAAGTTATGCTCTTTGTGAAAACTTACGCCTTTTGTGTTGACTTACGCTTTTTGCGAAATCACTTACCCTATTTGTGAAAAGTTATGCTCTTTGTGAAAACTTACGCCTTTTGTGTTGACTTACGCTTTTTGCGAAATCACTTACCCTATTTGTGAAAAGTTATGCTCTTTGTGAAAACTTACGCCTTTTGTGTTGACTTACGCTTTTTGCGAAATCACTTACCCTATTTGTGAAAAGTTATGCTCTTTGTGAAAACTTACGCCTTTTGTGTTGACTTACGCTTTTTGCGAAATCACTTACCCTATTTGTGAAAAGTTATGCTCTTTGTGAAAACTTACGCCTTTTGTGTTGACTTACGCTTTTTGCGAAATCACTTACCCTATTTGTGAAAAGTTATGCTCTTTGTGAAAACTTACGCCTTTTGTGTTGACTTACGCTTTTTGCGAAATCACTTACCCTATTTGTGAAAAGTTATGCTCTTTGTGAAAACTTACGCCTTTTGTGTTGACTTACGCTTTTTGCGAAATCACTTACCCTATTTGTGAAAAGTTATGCTCTTTGTGAAAACTTACGCCTTTTGTGTTGACTTACGCTTTTTGCGAAATCACTTACCCTATTTGTGAAAAGTTATGCTCTTTGTGAAAACTTACGCCTTTTGTGTTGACTTACGCTTTTTGCGAAATCACTTACCCTATTTGTGAAAAGTTATGCTCTTTGTGAAAACTTACGCCTTTTGTGTTGACTTACGCTTTTTGCGAAATCACTTACCCTATTTGTGAAAAGTTATGCTCTTTGTGAAAACTTACGCCTTTTGTGTTGACTTACGCTTTTTGCGAAATCACTTACCCTATTTGTGAAAAGTTATGCTCTTTGTGAAAACTTACGCCTTTTGTGTTGACTTACGCTTTTTGCGAAATCACTTACCCTATTTGTGAAAAGTTATGCTCTTTGTGAAAACTTACGCCTTTTGTGTTGACTTACGCTTTTTGCGAAATCACTTACCCTATTTGTGAAAAGTTATGCTCTTTGTGAAAACTTACGCCTTTTGTGTTGACTTACGCTTTTTGCGAAATCACTTACCCTATTTGTGAAAAGTTATGCTCTTTGTGAAAACTTACGCCTTTTGTGTTGACTTACGCTTTTTGCGAAATCACTTACCCTATTTGTGAAAAGTTATGCTCTTTGTGAAAACTTACGCCTTTTGTGTTGACTTACGCTTTTTGTGAAATCACTTACCCTATTTGTGAAAAGTTATGCTCTTTGTGAAAACTTACGCCTTTTGTGTTGACTTACGCTTTTTGTGAAATCACTTACCCTATTTGTGAAAACTTATGATCTTTGTGAAAACTTACGCCTTTTGTGTTGACTTACGCTTTTTGAGAAATCACTTACCCTATTTGTGAAAACTTAAGCTCTTTGTGAAAACTTACGCCTTTTGTGTTGACTTACGCTTTTTGTGAAATCACTTACCCTATTTGTAAAAATTACGCCTTTTGTGTTTATGCTTTTTTGTGTTGGTTCCGTGATGTTGGTAGTTGTATCTATCTTGTTGTCATCCTTTAATTCCGCTTGATTGAATTTTAGGATGTTTTGAGCAGGGTTGTTACAGGTTGGTTAGGCCTTGGTTTCAATTCCTTGCACCCAGTTTTTAGGAGGTCCGCTCGAGCGGGTCTTCTTGCGCTCGAGCGGGGATTTCACACCCCCAGTATTCCGTGTCCCTGCAAAACTTCTGCAGGTGTGATTTTTACGCTCTAGCGGTGGCGCTCGAGCGGGTACTTTGGCACTCGAGCGGGTAGTACCTTTGGGTGTAAGTTCTAGGAGGGGGAAATCTACGCTTGAGCGGACTGGTTTTCGCACTCGAGCGGATGTGCTTTATTCTTGTGACTTGGCGCTCGAGCGGGTCTTATTGCGCTCGAGCGGACCTAGTTTTTGTTCTTGACGCTCGAGCGTTGTGTTTTCCGCTCGAGCGGGAATGTCATATATCAGTTGGCTGTGAGGCAGTTTTAAATCACTTTTTCTCATCCTTTCTCTCTCTTACTTTTCCGAAAAAGCCATTTGAGAGCCTCTCTCTCTCTAAAACCTTGCATTCTCTCTAGATATTGATCTAGCTAGGGTGTTTTCCTCACCTTTGGTCTTTACAAAAAGGTTGTTGATCGTCGAGGGCTATCTTTTGATCCGAGGAACTCGTGGTTTGAAGCAACTTCGTTTTCACCATCTTCTTCTTTGGGTCTCATCTTTTGAGGTAGGGGTTCTTACTCACTCTTATGGTCCTTGACCTAGATTTTTAGTTGTTTTGATAAAGTGTTGAATTTGGGAAATTTTGGAACTTAGGGTTTCAAAATGTGTTAAAGAGGGTTTTGTGATTTTGGGCTCATAATATGTATTTGGGTTTCAAAATGGTGTTATTGTTGTTGGTTGTTAAAATATAGACCATTAGGTCAATATTGAGAAATGGAGTAGAAAACCCTAATTGGTTGTATAAATTAATTGGTATGATTAATTTAAGGAAATTGTGGTTATATGGAATTGAGTTGGAAATAATGGAATTGCGTCATTATATGGTTGAATAGTGGAGTTAGATTTGTTAATCGCTCACTTTTGAAAACATTGATATTTTATCTGTTGGAGCTTTTATTATCTGTTTAGAAATAATTGCTTAGGCTACCGGTGGAGGGTAGTTTTGATTGTTGTAGACAATGCATGATGATTAGGCAAACTAAAACTAATCAATTGGATATGTCATAGAGTATGACAGTTGACAGAATACATTAACGTTATGTATTGATTGATTGTGTATATGACTTTTGTGTATATATGCATTGTGTGTGTGGGAGGAGATGGAGGATGTACTCCACGGTTTAGAGGAAGATAGGGGATGGACCTCTAAACCGGATGTTGTTTGGGAGGAGATAGGGGATGGACTCCACTGATACAGCTCATATGCTTGTCAGATAATGTGTTGATACAGCTCCTATGCTTGTCATTGGAAGTGTTGATATAGCTAATATGCATATCTGTTGAAATGTGGATATAGCTTGTATGCTTATCTATTGAGATGTTGATACAATTAGTATGTTTATCTGTTGTATAAATGGGAGATGTTTAATATGAGTCATTGTCTCATATAAGTGGTTGGCCAGGTTCTGAGCCGTTGATGAAAAATATGAAATTGATAAGAAATGGAAACTGAAATGAAACATGAACATATGGTCATGAAATGGAAATGGATTATGAATTGGTTTATGGAAATTAAACATTTATCAATTGCTAATGTCTTAGTTATTGCTCATACTGTGTTTAGTATATCTCTACTGGGCATTGGCTCACCCTTTATGGGACATTATTTTCAGGTACAGGTAGTATGCCACCTCCAAGGACATAGCTTGGATGATGATGAGAGTTGAAGACTCTTTTTTTTGTTTATTTTGATGTATTACATGTAAATTCAAGCCAAGGGCTTAATATGTATTGAGTTAGTACTCTTTTTTTTGTAACCAAGTGTTAACTTGGAAAGCTGTAGCCCATAGGGCATTTGCTTTTGTTGTTAACATGTAATACAGTTGTAAGAATTACTCTGATAAATAGAAATGGTTGATTTCTTTTGTATCAATGCATGTCTAAAATGTTGGGTATTTTGTATTATTCAGAGGGCGTTACAGTTAAACTTGGCCACTTAAGCTAATGAAGCTTATTCTGCCTAAGCTAATTCGTTCCTAGAACAAAAGAGAGAAGGTTAGAGAAGCACGGAGAGAGTGAGAGAAAAACTTTCATCGTGAGTGGTAGGATAGAAATTTGGAGAAAGGAAAGGGAAATAAGATGAAAATTAAAGCGTACTGAAATTCATCGTTTTGGACTTGCGAATTCAACACTTAAGTGATCTAGAAAACATGAAATGAGTTAAACAATATCGTTAAGCCACAATTACTCAGTAAATTCTCTTTCTTGGAGGCTAAGCTAGATTAGTTTGAGCTAAACTTGGCCTCTTAAGCTAATGAAACTAATAGTTGCCAAAGGTAATTAGTTCCTAGAAGAAAAGAGAGATGGATGGAGAAGTACGAAGAGAGTTAGGGCAAAACTTTTTTCTTGAGAGCTAGAAGTGAAAGTTCGAGAAAAGAAAGGGAAATAGGATGAAAATTAAAGCGACTTCAAATTCATCCTTCTGGACTTGAGAATTGAACACTTAAGTGATTGTCAAAACCTTAAATGAGGTGCTTAAGTTGAACTAATATCATTAGTCTATAATTACTCAGTATAATCTCTTTCTTGGAAGCTAAGCAAGACTAGTTTGAGTCAAACTTGGCCACTTAATTTGCCTTAGCTAATTAGTTCGTAGAACAAAAGAGAGAAGGATGGAAAAGGGCGGAGAGAGTTAGAGAGAAGCATTCTACATGTGAACTCAATGTTAGAGAAAAGAAAGGGAAATAGGATGAAAATTAAAGGGAATTCAAATTCATCCATTCGGAAAACATTAAATGAGGTGCTTAAGTTAAACAAATATCATTAAGCCACAATTACTCAGTAGAATCTCTTTCTTGGAGGCCAAGCAAGATTAGTTTGAGTTAAACTTGGCCACTTATGGTAATGAAACTATAAGCTGCCTAACCTAATTAGTTGCCAGAACAAAATAGAGAAGGAATGACACGGACGGAGAGAGTCAGAGAGAAACTTTCATCCTGAGAGCTATAAGAGAAAGTTAGAGAAAACAAAGGGAAATAGGATGAAAAATTAAAGCGAATTCAAATTCACCCTTTTGGACTTGAGAATCGAACACTTAGGTGATTGAGAAAACATTAAATGAGCTGCTTAAGTTAAAGTAATATCGTTGAGCTACAATTACTGAGTAAATTCCCGTTTTTTGGAGGCTAAGCAAGATTAGTTTGGGTTGAACTTGGCCACTTCTTATGCTGATGAAACTATTAGTCGCAGAAACTTATTAGTTCCTTGAATAAAAGAGAGAACGAGGGAGAACGACGGAGAGAGTTAGGGAGAAACTTTCTTCTCGAGAGTTAGAAAAGAAAGTAAGAGAAAAGAAAAGGGAAATGGGATGAAAATTTAAGCGAATTCAAAAAAGAGGATGAAAATTAAAGCAACTTCGGATTCAACCTTTGAACACTTAGCCGATTTAAAAAACCTTAAATGAGGTGCTTAAGGTAAACTAATATTTTTAAGCTATCATTATTCCTTGCAATCTCTTTCTTGGTTGGCCACTTATGGTAATGAAACTATAAGCTGCCTAACCTTTTTTTTGGGTGAATAAGAAATAATATAAAACAGAAAGATTTACAAAAATACAAGGGGCATACCCCAGGCCCTAACAACAGAAAACAACACGAGCCTCAGCCCACAGACACCGAAGCCCAAAGAAACACAAACAAAAACACTAGACCAAACCTAGGAGCTACATCCGAAGAATAGGAGAGCCAAAAGAAACTTAGCCAATCGAACTGTACAAAGGCCATATCCTATGATGAATAGGGACCTTGTACAGAAGACAAAACCAACAACCAACAAGCACCACTACAACAGTCCAAAACTCCCTACACAACCTGTAGGGATGGGCACCATCACACCCACAAAACCTCCCTACACAACCCGTAGGGGTAGGCACCTGTAACAAAATAAATATAATACAAAAATAGTAACCCAAGCAAACCGAATTGATGAACCAAGAGGGGCCCATCCTACCGAATTGCTCAAAAAACCTGTTACACGAGACACCAAAGTACACATGAAGCCTCCTACACAACCCGTAGGAGTAGGCAATCTGCAAACTACAACTGTGTACAAATAAAAATAAAAAGAAAGACCACTGATTAGCTCCCACTAGTAGCATAGCAAGGCGCTTGAAGCAGCCATCACCATGGTACCTACACACCCTGCCAACTGCCACCCAAATCTGAACAGCAAACAGCCACCACTCCTCCACAGCAAGAGAGAAATAAAAGAAGTGAAGATAGCTTATGAACCCACTGAAATGCCTAGGCAAGGCGCAACTTGCAGCCATCACCGAAGAGTAAATCCACACAGCGTACAGCGCCAAAGAGGGGCGCTGATTGCAACCACCTTCATACCACCAGGCAGACCCCGGCACAGATTGTTGCCAATGCCCAGAGATAGCCACCAACAGCAACCTTCTTGCAGCCAAAGCCCAGATCCAATAACCATCCGAGAGAAACTGCCAGGAGCAATCCCACCTTACAAGTTGCTGCTGAGCCTGTTCAACATATAATAGAGAGGAATTTCCATAACAATATATTGAGTCATACAGAAGAAGAAACAACAAGCATTCAGTATAGGACCTCCCCTCACTCGACCCACAATAAAAGAGAGCTCTCCACTCAATGTAAGATCTCCCATCACTCGGCCCACATATTCCGTGCTCTCTCATTCCAGCCAGCTGAACAATGTACTTGAAATTCCATAAACCTGCACAAAAATATATATAATATATAGTACATGTTAGTCTAAAATATATGTACTTCCTCCCCCCACTCAACCCACATTTACAAGAGGAACTGTACTGGCTCACATCACTCAACCCTCCCTTCATAGGCTCCAGATTTTGTGAATATTTGGGATCCATAATAGCTGATAGAATCTGAGAATAACACCATCTGCAAGACAGCACAAGTTGTTAGACAAAACACTCATTATCTACTCGCCATCACTCAACCCTCAATGTAGGGAGACTCACACCACTCGAGTTCCTTTCGGCTGCAGCAGTTTGGGACTGCAACAGAATTTTAGAAGGAAGGTTCCATTGTTCCAGATACCAGTTGTCACCTGCATAAGCTTTCACATTTTCCATAGAAAGGAGTCTACCCCTAACCATTTGGATGATAGAGTTAGTGACAACCTCTTCAGGTTTGAAAACCTTACTAAAGATTCTACTATTTCTCTCCATCCAAATGTGGTAGATAGTGCAGAGAAAAGAGAGTTTCATAATCACAGATTTCAGAGATTTACCATTGATGGATTTAGTAGCAAACTCAACAAGTTCCAACCAGGGCAAAGAAGGCCAATGGGAATTACACTTAGCTTGGATAACAGCCCAAATCCTAGAGGAGTAGTGACACCTAAAGAACAGATGGGAATGGCTTTCCTCAGGAGCACAACATAAAGGGCAACTAGGGCTCGTAAGAAGACCAAAGATTTGGAGTCTATCCCCAGTGTTAAGTCTCTCATGGATAGCCAGCCACACAATGAAACTGACCCTAGGGATACCATAGATGTACTAAACATCATTTTCTGCTTGAGAATTGAACCCTTAGATGATTTAGAAAACCTTA
>NW_021028627.1:49746-94573 GCF_004153795.1 Camellia sinensis
TTTTATTTGTATATTCAGGTTCTTACACACCTGACCTGTGTAAATTAGTCACCAGGTCATGGACTGAGTACACACTAGCGAAAATGATATTAAATTAAAACATTGTTAATAGAAGCTATGTTTGGATTTTTAGGTGTCTGAACAATTGAACCATTGATTTTATCAATTGCATTCTCTTTCTTATTGTGGTTGAAATGAAAAAAAAAATATAGGCTGGACCTCTCGAGCTTTGGCTTGATAGTTGCAAGTGGGATATCCAATAATTTTTTATTTTTGTTTTTAAATAATAAAAAAATGTGTAAGTTTATTCATATACTTCTAGCGGCTTCTGAACTAATTTGTGTTATTTTTATTTAGGTCAAAAATTGCTTGGAGATATGTGAAATATGATCAAAGAAAACGGAACATTAAAGAACTTTGAGTTTTCTTTAATTTTTTTCATTTTTTGATTAGATTTTTATTGTGTAATTAATGTCAAAAACCTTTTATTCTTTAACTTTCAATGTATATATTTTTCCAACATTCGACTTTCATTTATGAAATATATGAGATTATTAGCTATTCATATGTGGTCAATGTTGTGATTCAAAGGAATTATTTGTGCAAATAATATTGATTATATTTTAGATATTAGTTATATTTTGATTTTAATCACGGTTTATATACTATGATTGATAGTCACAGTTTGTGGTCGGACTATTTTTTTATCACACGCATTAACCGTGATGAGAAATGCATATAACCATGATCTTATCTTATTATTATAAATTACGGATTATTTAAGTTCAATTTCAGGTTTTATTGGTTATTAATCACACTTAAAATCCATGATCTAAATATTTATTATCACGGTCAAAACACGTGATGGAATTATTTTTTAATAATGGTAAAAAAGTGTGATTGAAAATAAACCTTAACAATCACACTCTCAAATATCACACTTTAACTAAATAAAAAATTCGTGATTAAAAAATATACATCACACTTCAAATTCGTGATCTATTTATGATTTTGTAGTAGTGTGCGTAGGGGTTCAAAGAAGTGGGGGTCCAAAGAAATTAGGTAGGTACTAATAGCAGTCCTCTTTTTTTACCTTTTCAAGTTTCATTAGTTTTTTATAGACAAAATTAACCTTCAAACAATGGTTGTTCGGCATTTATAGTGCAATGATCCTCTTAACATTTGTTTTGATCCTCCATGGTTTGTCCTTGTTAACAGTACAATGTGTAGATAATTGGACGATAACGGGGAGCAAGCATGGCATGCTTTCTAGTGTGAGATTTCAAATGAGCTTAGCCTTTTCCAATCAAAAAATATCAATCGAAAACAATCTAATTTTCTTAATATGGAAAATTATAATCTTATAGGTTTTTGTATAGAATGTAATATATGACTATTAACTAGAAAGATATGGCGGTAACATTTTTTAAACATTTAATCCACTTTAATAGACTTTTTGCTTTAAAGTTATAATATCAACACTTGTCAGGTCATTCTATATTAAATTTTTTTGTACAATTTTTTTATTTGTATAACATTATTCTAAAAATATTGGCCACCCTGCCTCTGTGGGTAATCTAACATACTATTAATGGTGATTCAAATAATCAATAATGCTTTTGTCTGTTTGAACTGCATGAATTATGTTAGCACCCAAAACCAACCTTGAATGCATTTATATTTATTCCCTTGACATCTCATTTTTGCTTTTTGGAAATTAAATTACAGGACAACGAAGCTTGATGCTTGTCAAAGCTGTGAGAAATGGTGGAACAACATTCATTCAAGAAGGAAGAGGATTATGATTGTACTTTTATCTTTCCACATTATTTCCCATTTGGCCCATATGAGAATGGTAATGTAATGCACTTATGTGATTTGAGTTCATGTAACCATAAAAGGGTAAAGAATACCATGCAACTAAATAACATGGAAACTTGATAATAAATAAATAAATAAATAAACAAAAAAAAAAAAAAGAATTGCAGCCACAAGATTAACATTACCATAATATTCTCAAAATACAAGATAATTAGACACGTAGTATAAAAGTTCAGGACTTTTTAAAAATAAATAAATATAAGTAAATTAAGCAAGGTCTTAATGGTTGCACATGCATTATTTTTTGAACCAGCCAAAAAAAAGTAAAGAAAATAGGGAAGATTTTTGGTGCCTAAATTAAATTAGGGTAAATTATACTTTGCATCTTTACACTTTGTACCAAATCTCATTTTGGTCCATACACATAAAATCATGACAGTCAACCTCCTACACTTCTGGTCAAATCTTACTTTGTCCTTACACATGAAATTGTGATAATCAACCCTCTTTACTTTTGGTCAAATCTGACTTTGATCCCTATACAAGTGTCAATGTCTCATTTCTGTTACGTAATTGTTTATATTTTTAACAGAACTAGTTATGCGATAAGAATGTGATTACAATATGAGGGTAAAAAAAAAATCATCTATATTTTTCACCAATACACATTTTATTCCAAAATTTACATTAAAATATGACTGTATTAGGCTAAAACAAAACGTAGTTTGTGAACAATTTAGAAAATGAACTAGGGTTTTGCATAAATTGGAATCACAAAACTCTATTTTTCATGGTAACACAGTTTTCTATCTTCTTTCTTTCTCTTTGATTTCTTTGTTGCATTTTTTTTTTTTTTTAAATTTCAAAAGCTCAACTTTCTTACCTTTTCGTTCCAATTTTTACTATACACACACGCACACACATATATATTATAACTTTCATGTGCTTATTACGTAGGACAAAGTTTATTGGTGAAAAACATGATTTTCCTCTCTTACTCTCATTTCGTATTCACAATTTTGTCACATGATTAGATTTTGTTAAAGATTTAAAAATGAAGTTACAAAAGAGGGACATTGACACTTGTATATAGAGCAAAGTGAGATTTGAATAAAAGTGCAGGGGGTTGACTGTCACGATTTCATATGTAGGGACCAAAGTGGGATTTGACCGGAAATGTAGAGAATTGACTGTCATGATTTCATGTGTAGGGACTAAAGTGAGATTTGGTATAAAGTGCAGAGGTGCAAACTATAATTTTCCCAAACTATTAATATCTAAAGTTTAAACCAAGTATAACTTTAATATTTGTAATTTTAATTTGAATAATTTATATTTTATATTTTGAATTTTGTCACAGTATTGTCCCGTTAGAATTTTGGATGTGAAAAACTATAACTACCTCAAGGAAACCTATATGTGTGAGTGATTTTCCAATCACTCTGCCCAACTCAGTAATCAGCTGGAGAGTACTGGTAGAATAGATGACACCTGGCTGACCTGCAACAGAAAGAGAAGATTCCGGCGGTGGTTCGTCCACCCGAGGGCACTCCGACGATCAAGTCAGTATATCTCTCAAAGATAATCAATAGTGCTAAACTCACTGTTCAGAATATAAATTGCGTACCTTAGACCCATGGGGGTGCCTCTCTTTTATATTTAACTCAATCCTTGTCTCACTAGAAGCCTAGCTTCAATGGACTCTTGCTCAGTGCTTATCCTGGACTCTCTAATTGATAAAGATAAACTCTCTAAGAGTGTAATCCTTATCCATGCTGAAGTCCTTCATCATTCTAGGACTCTTGTCCCTTATTTGCTTATCTCGGATTCTGATATCTTCGGAGATAACCTCGGTCTTGCCGAGATCACCTCGGTGTTATGACCTGGACATGTGGCACCTCGGATGACACGTCGGCGTCACCTTGGCCACGTGTTGGGACTTAGAAAATATATCCCCACAACTGCCCCCTAGGTTCTATTACCTCGGCATCCTGAGGTGATGGAACCTATATCGATACTTCCTGCCAGTACATCAACGTAAGCCGAGATCATAATCATAGGCCGACATGTCTTCTTAAAGATCAAGATTTCCAAGAACTTCTTCACACGCATGAGTTGTCATGCATAACAACTCAACTGTTTTTAGCCACGCATCTTTTTCTTACTGGATCGTACCTTATACGCATCTGTAAATCGAATCTTTCTCACGTGCGCCGCCTGGCGCATACGTTCTTCTAGGCACATTTATGACCCTTTGCCACCGTTTCTATTTTATCAAAACTTTCTTTCTTTCCCCCGTCTTTTCACTTTTCATTGTTCCTGAAGTTCTCTCTCTCTCTCTAGCTTTCCATCTCCTCCATTGTTCAAGCTTTCTAAGATCTGTAACTTGCTCCGTTTACCGCCTCCGGCGTGACTTCCACCGACCTTTCGCCTCTGCAACCGTCGTCAGACTTTGGCAAATCCCATTCCGGCTTCCTTATTTTTGGTAAGCCACTGTTTCCTCCTGGTTCTTATTTCTTGTTGCCTTACTGAACTTCACTGTTTTTTCCTGCTGCCTTTGCAATCTTGTTCATATTTCTGGTATTTCACCTTGCATTTTGTATTCCATCGTATATTTGGACATGTTTGTTTCATGATTCTGCTTTTACCCAAATCATCTTTTGAATGTACACTGTTCACACACCAGTTGATTTCTGCCACTGTTCTTGGCCTGATACCTTTTTGTTCTTTCAATGTTCTTGACAATCCATCTTTGTTCTTGATTCTGAAGCGCATCCCTGTTTTTCTATTTTCCAGATCCGTGTATGTACTCTTCGTTTCCATAGATCTAGGTTTGGGATTTGCTTGTAGAACCTTTGATTTTTAGGAAAAACTGAAACTATTTCCACAAATCTTTACCCAGTACATTCTTTAGGTTTTTTGTCGAGGTCCCAATAACCCTTTTAAAATACCTTTCTAAAATCCAACCCCTTTAGTTAAGCCGATATCATGGGTATGTGGAAGCATAGGGTAGATACCCTGACAAAATTAGACTACTTTAGGCGAGAGTTTTCCATCCCTGCCGACATCCATTTGAGGTTGGCTGGGGATGACGACTCCATCATGCCCACCACTGATTCTATGCCCTTCCCTGTAGTGGCCTTTATCGAGTGTGGATTTCGGCTTCCACTTAACACCCTTTTTCGTGAAATACTTCATTACTATAAGTTGAACCCTATGCAACTTGCCATCAACTCATACTGAGTTATTCATGGTATCATAGCCTTAGCCAAACAAGAGAACGCTAGAATCGCCTTAGCCGACATCCAGTTCTGCTACACCATGTGTGGCCTCAAAAAAGATACGGGCAGTATTTACTACCTTAAGCCGAGGTCCACAGAATACAAAATCGTAGCCGACCTCCCAGACTCCAACAAGGGAGCTGGAGATGATTACTTTATTACCTCGGGAAACTGGGAATTTGCTCCAAACGAGGACCTCCATCTCTATCCTCTTCCTCGATCAGTTTTTGTAGAGGGCAATGGTAAGAGCCCTGCGTCCATACTTGTTTGTTTCAAAGTCTTTGATACTATTTATTTGTTTCTAATGTCTGTTTTTTCTTGCAGCTCTTCCTCAGCCTCCAAAGGGTTTCCGTCAGTCTTTCTTTCCTAGCAAAGACTTGAGGAGACTTTTGGATTTGCCAACTCTCAAGCGGAAGGCCCCTCTGCTTCTCAACTTCATTCCAACGTATAAGTCGGCTCTTCCCGACGTCCCAAAAAAGAAGAAAAAAAGCCTTTCTCCACCTTCTACCACAACTCCAGAAGTTGCGTCCACATCTCGAACAGACCAAGGATCAACCTCTGATCCTGCTGAGCAGCTGTCAACCTTGGCTCCATACCTGATCCCGATATCCCAACGACAACGTCGGCGACGAACCGTTTTTGCTGCTAAAATGTGCCGCCAGAAAGCTGTTGCCAAAGATCTCCTGGCCAGCATCCCTTCTGATGTTAACGCTCAGCCTACGCAAACACAGCCTCCACCAAAATAGAAAAGAATTAAAAAGGCTCAACCAAAGGCCAAGGTGACTCAGGTTGACACTGAGGACACCTTGCCGATTTCTAAATTGCATGAGAGCGACAAGTCTCAGTCTGCTGCTGGGAAGAGGCGTTCTGAGGCCCAACCATCCGAGTCCCCAAGATCAAAGAAGCCAAGGTCATCCTCTGCAACCACCTCGGGATCCAAAAAACATGATGCCCCCTAGGCCCCGAAAATTACTCTGGAAGATAAGCCAGTTATGGCTAACGATAGCGCTGATGATATCAACGTCGGCGTAGCCCTCAGTACTGTTCTGCTTCTCCCCGACGACCTTGACCGAAACGCCGAGTTGAGCGAGTATGAAAACTACACTCTGATGCTTCAACGCTCCGTTCAAGTAATTGTCTTTGTCTGGCAACTTTTTTTTTCTTTCTTTCTGTTCATTCCATACTTGTAATTTTTTCTAACAACTTTTGTTATGTTTACTTTCAGGCCATCCAGCATGCCCATTCTTTCTCAATCCAATCTTTTGAGAATTGGGAGAAACTAGCCGAAATGAAGAGAGAGGTCTCTAGTCTTCAAAAGGCCAACAAAAGTTTACAATCAAAAATGAAAAAACTAGAAGACCAGGCTGAGGCTACCATCAAGGCCCAAAACGATGCCGAAGAAAATGGAGAATCTATTGAGGCCACCAAGAAGGTTCTTGAGGCCCAAAAAAGAGAAGCCGAAGAAAAGATGGCCCAGGCCCAGATAGAACTACAAGACGCTTTGGCCACCAAAGAGGCCGAAGTCAAGGCAGCCGATGAAAAGGGTTACAACGAAGGGGTGGCCGACGTCAGCCTATGAACAACAAGTGAAGGTGGCATGCAACAAGGGTTTCACCCTTGGCTGGATGACCTTGTTGAAAAGGCTTAATGTCCCCGAGGACTCCCCCCTCAGAAATGCTGATGTCCTTCCTCTGCCATTCCCCTCAACTCCAAGCCAAACTGTCGACGATGACTCTGAGTCCGAGGAGGAGGTTTTGGTGAGAAAGCCCAAGGAAACTGCTGGGACCAAGTCACCTACTCAACATGAGCAAGTCCTGGACTTGACTCAAGATGAGGAGGATGAGGAAGTCTCCAAGGATGCCACTCCAGAGAAGGCGTCATCGGACGTGCCTTCTGCCGACAAGAGTATAGATGAAACCCTTCAAGAAATTGATGCTGAACTTGCGGCCGAGAAGGTTGCCGAGATGTCTTCTCAGCAGTCTTCCGAGGTCCAAACCCAACCTGCTGCTGAAGACTCTTGATTTCATGTCTTTCTCTTTCTTTTGTGTACTTTGTTTCTTCTTTTAAAGTAATGTAAACTCTTTAAGTTGCCGATGTGCCTTTTAATGAATGCAACTTCCTTCTTTCTTGAATGTTTGCATTGTTTGTCTTCCCTTTATTGCTTTTTGTATGACTTTCATACTTAGAATAATTTTGTGTTCTTCAAGATGCGCCATTGTCTTGTGCAATCTTCTCGGGGTGAAACACTTTAGTTTACATCGGCAAGTACATAAGTATTTAGCTCAATACTTCCTTGGTTTTAACTTGCAAATGTTTCTCAAGTTTTAACAAGTGTTTTAACATTATCTCGGTTTTAACTTTAACTTGTAAACTTTTCTCAAGTTTCAAGAAGTGTAAAACATCATATCGGTTTAACTTCAACTTGTAAACTTTTCTCAAGTTTCAACAGGTGTTAAACATCATATCGTTTTAACTTCAACTTGTAAACTTTTCTCAAGTTTCAACATGTGTTAAACATCATTTCGGTTTTAACTTATAAACTTTTCTCAAGTTTCAACAAGTGTAAAACATCATATTGGTTTAACTTCAACTTGTAAACTTTTCTCAAGTTTCAACAAGTGTTAAACATCATATCTCTTTTCTCTGCCCCCTAATGTGAACCTAAGTTCCACTTGGGGTCTCATTATGCATGTCTTCCAGAAAGAACATTATGTATCTTTATCAGTCACAAACATAGAAGAATTCTGTTGAAATTTTATTCATTATGTCAGCAAACAACAAGGAAAATTCAATGATAGAAAAACTTCAGATTACAAGCATTTCAGGGCCTTAGCAACTCTTTGCCCTCATTATCTTCAAGCCGATATGCCCCATTGCCCAATGCCGAAGTGATTCTGCAGGGTCCTTCCCAGTTTGGGCCAAGCTTGCCCTCCTTGAGATCCTTCTTGTTGCCGACGACTTTTCTTAAGACTAGGTCGCCGACTTGGAATTCCCTTGGGTTGACTCTTTTATTATAAGCTCTGGCGAGCTGCTGCTGGTAGGCTACGAGTTGAATTGCAGCCTTCTCCCTTTTTTCTTCTAGTAAGTCTAGATCTCGGGCTAAGAGTACATCATTAGTTCCGTTCTCTACTCCCTGGGTTCTGATCCCAGGGATGCTGACTTCAAGCGGAATGACAGCTTCTGTGCCATAGGTCATGGCAAAGGGGGATTCCCCCGTTGATCTTCTCGGCGTAGTCCGATATGCCCAGAGTACATTTGGTTGTTCATCCACCCACTTTCCTTTTGCTGCTTGCAACCTCTTCTTTATCCCATCTAGGATAACTTTGTTGGATGCTTCTGCTTGTCCATTGCTTTGAGGAAAGCTTGGGGTTGAAAAGTAGTTCTTGATCTTGAACTTTGCACAGAAGTTCTTGATTAGTTTGCTGTCAAATTGTGTTCCATTGTCAGCAACTATTGCTCTCGGAATCCCAAATCTGGTGATGATGTTTCTCCATAAGAAGTTCTTCACGTCTATATCTCGGATCTTGGCTAGGGGCTCAGCTTCTATCCACTTTGTGAAGTAATCTGTTGCTACCAGCATGTACTTCCTTTGTCCAGTTGCTTGGGGCAGTTGCCCAATGAGATCCATGCCCCATTGGGCAAACGGCCAAGGACTAGATACTGGGTTAAGGTCTGCTGCTGGCTGGTGTATAAGTGGTGCAAACCTTTGGCATTTTTCACACTTCTTGACATAGGCTTCTACGTCCTTTTGCATGTAGGGCCACCAATACCCCTGGGTAATGGCCCTATGGGCTAATGATCTGCCCCCGGTGTGGCTTCCACATATTCCTTCATGTATTTCATATAAAAAATCTTCAACTTGTGATGGGTGTACACACCTTAAAAGGGGTCCAGTGAAAGATCTTCTGTAGAGATGTCCTTCTGCTGTTAGACTGAATCTTGCCGACTTCAATCTGATCTTGTGTGCCTCCTTGTGGTCATCTGGCAGCTTTTCTTCTTTTAGGAATGCAACAATTGCATCCATCCAGCTTGGTCCCATGTCCGCACACATTGCTTCACGCTCTGTGGTCAGTGGTTCGATGCTCGGGCCCGACAAGTATTCGACCATGATCGTCCTTACTTTTCCAGGTTGTATGGCACTGGCCAGATTGGCTAGTGCATCAGCGTGATTATTATTATCTCGGCTAACCTGATGTAGTTGGCAATTCTGAAATAAAGCTACTAACCTGTTGACTTCCTTTGCGTAGGCTGACATCTTTTCATCTCGGGCTGCAAATTCGCCTGTTGTTTGGTTGACTATGAGCCGAGAGTCACAGAAGGCTATTACTTCATCTGCCTCTGCTGTTACCGCTAGCTTTAGTCCTGCAATCAATGCTTCATACTCTGCTTCATTATTTGAGGGCTTGAACCCCAATTGAATGGACTGTTCCAATACGTCTCCATCTGGAGATACCAGTACTACTCTTACCCCTGCTCCTTGTCGGTTTGAGCTCCCATCGATAAACAGTTAAAAGGAGTCGCCGATGTAAATGCTGTAGGGTCTGAGTTTTTCTTTTTTCCTTTGTTCTATTGCATTTGGCTGGGCTTCTCCTTGCTTGCTTGGACATCGTTCATCTCGGCTCAACGGAGCCCGATGTGCGATGGATTCTGGTGTGAATTCGGCGACGAAGTCGGCCAAAACTTGGCCTTTGATTGTTTTTTTGGGCCTGTACTCCAAGTCATACTGGCCCAAAGCGACTGCCCATCTGGCTATTCTCCCTATCAAGTCTCCTTGTTGCAGTAAGGACTTCAAGGGGTGCTCAGTTAGCACCACAATTTTATGGGCCTAGAAGTAATGGTTCAGCTTCTTTGAAGCCATTACTAAAGCCAGTGCCAATTTCTCTAAGAGTAGAAACCTTGTTTCTGCATCGGCCAGGGTTTCGCTTACATAGTAAACAGCCATTTGCTCCCTTTTTATTCTTGGATTACTACTGCGCTTACTGCGTGTTCTGAAACTGCTAAGTATAGAAACAGCTCCTTCCCAGGTTCTGGATTTGAAAGAACTGGAGCTGTGGTCAAATACTTCTTCAGGTCGGCCAGGGCGGCCTCGTATTCTTCTGTCCATAAAAAATTTGTGGCTTTCTTCACTAAGTTGAAGAAAGGTTTGCACTTGTCTGAGCTTCTGTTTATGAACCTATTCAGGGCCGCGGCCCTTTCAATCAACATTTGTACCTGTTTTGCCGACGTCGGGATTTTCAATTCCAGGATGGCCTTAATTTGATCTGGGCTGGCCTCAATGCCTCTTCTAGTCACTAGGCATCCTAAAAACTTACCAGATCCTACTCCAAATGCACACTTCGCTGCATTGAGTCGGAGCCGATATGTTTTAAGGATGTCAAAGACTGTTTTCAGGTCGGCCAGATGACCTTCAGGTTCCTTGGTCTTCACGACCATGTCATCAATGTAAACTTCCACTGTTCTACTAATCAGGTGTTTGAACATCTTGGTTACCAGCCTTTGGTAAGTTGCTCATGCGTTTTTCAACCCGAAAGGCATTACTCTGTGGCAGTACAGCCCTTTGGGAGTGATAAACGCAGTATTCTCTTCATCTGAGGGGTACATGGCTATCTGATGGTACCCCCTATATGCGTCCAGGAAGCTCATCCTTCCATGCCCTGAAGTGGCGTCTACCAGCTGGTCAATCTTGGGTAGAGGAAAGCTGTCTTTGGGACAGGCTTTGTTCAAGTTAGTAAAGTCTACGCAAACCCTCCATTTACCATTCTTTTTCTTTACCACCACTGTGTTTGATAGCCATGTCAAGTAATCTACTTCTCGAATGGCCCTGGCCTCGAGAAGTCTGTCTACTTCCTCCTCCATTGCTTCGACGTGTATCAACGTCGGTCTTCTTGCTCGTTGGACTATAGGTTTGGCCGACCTGTCAACGTTCAGCTTATGGCAAGTGACCTCGGGGTCAATGCCAGGCATTTCGTAGGGCGTCCACGCGAACACCTCAATATTTGCTCTTAGGAAAGCTTCTATCTCTCTTTCTTCTTCTTCGGCTAGGCTCGAGCCGAGAAGAAAGAAGTGTTCCTCATCCCCCTCTTGGACGAGGATTTTCTTCAGTGTTTCTTCACTTTTTTCGGCCGGCTCCTTGCCGACATCCTCTAGGACCTCCACGTCCTCGTCTTCAATTTCTGTCTTCTCTAGTTTTTGAATGCTGCAGGTGGATTTCATTACTGCCATAGAGCAATTCTTTGCCTGCAGCTGATCTCCTCTGACCTCCTCAATCCCATACTCTGTTGGGAACCACAATAGTTGATGTAAAAGTCCTCATTGCATGCAACCATAGCCTTCCCAAAATGATGTTGTAAGGGGAGGGTGTGTCAATTACGGTGAACTCTGTTGTTATCTTCCTGGTGCCTGCCTACACCTCCAAGTTGGTTGTTCCTAGTGGCTATGTCGGTGTTCCATTGAACCCAACCATTGGGCTATTGGATTGCTCCATGTCGTCTGGGTGAAGGCCGAGCTCCTTGTAACATCAGATGTACATGATGTCACAAGAGCTGCCTTGGTCAATCAGGATGCGCTTTATTTGGCATTCTCCAATCTGAAGGGGTACTACCAAGGCATCATTATGTGGATGCTGCACCATCTCAAGGTCGGCTTCAGAAAAGGACACTACTGGTCCTTGGCACTCCTCTGCCCGATGTCTCTTCTCCTCAACTTGGTAGACATGCTGCAGATGTTTTACCTTCTGGGTCTCCCCCTGAATCTCATTTTCGTTGACCTTCGAGTGAATTACATTAATTACCCGAGGTCCTCCTGCATGTGGTTGCTATGCTGGGGGAGGTGGAGCTGCTGTCGCCTGAGGCAATCTTGCTTGTTCTTCCTTGTTCTGGCCTCATCAACAAGGTCTCTCAGATGGCCTTGTCTCACCAGGTCTTCCAAATGTGTTTTCAGGGCTCTGCAGCCCTGAGTCATATGCCCGTTTTCATTGTAGTAAGCACAATGCCTGCCAAGGTTTCTTCCCATGAATTCTCCTGGTGTTTTTGCAGGTGTTCTGAAATAAGGTTAATTCCGAATTTGATCCAGGCCTTTATGAATTGGGATTCGGAACACAGTTGTCACTGCCTGTGTTGCCCTCAGTTCTATCTCCTGTTTGCTGGATCCGTTGTTACCTCGGCCTCGCTTCGGCGAGCTGTTTCCCTTTTCTTTCTTTACCTCCTTGGTCCCCGATGTATCTTCCTCGGCTCTGGCGTACTTCTCGATCCTCGCCATGAGCTCTTCCATGCTTTTTGGCAATGTCTTTGCCAAAGACTTTCGTAGTGGACAGTTGTCTTTTAGGCCATTCTTGAAAGATATGACTGCCACCTCTTGATTACATTCTGGTATTCGGTTGAACACCTCGTAGTACAGTTTTGCATAAGCCCTAAGGCCTTTATCCTTACTGATCTTTCGAGCCATCAATGCATCCACTCTTAATGGCTCCAACTTGTTTGTTATGAACCTAGCCACAAACATCTTGGCCAGGCCTTCCTAGGTCTTCACACTTTCCTTTGGTAGTTTGTGAAACCAATCTGATGCAATCTCCCCGAACGATGAGAGGAACACTTTGCAGAGCAACGGCTCGTTCCCATTATATAACGCCATTGAGTTCAAGTATAATCCAACGTGGAAGTTGGGGTCTGACTTACCATCGTATATTTGGAACCTCTGCATACTGAATCTCTTTGGCGCCTCAAATTTGTCTAACTCCACTGAGAACGGTGTTCTCGGCTTTTCAGGGGAAGTTACCTCGGCATCGGCATTCTGCTGCTTCCTCTTGAGGTAATCTCTCAAGTCTTCTTTGCTCTACCCAGGAGCTCGGCTATCTCCTGACTTTAGTCTTTTCGGCATACTACTCTCAGCTTCATGGTGGGTCCTCTTCGATCTTTATCTGTGGGTTGTGTCAAAGCAGAGTGCCTGTCTTTGAACATGCCGATGTTCTTTGGGCTCTGCCTCCTTGGCGCGGTGCGTCCTTCGCGACTTTTCTCTCCTCGACTCTGCTGGTGTGCTGAGGGGCTATTAGGATTGTCTTCTGCCCTCCTTTCTGGGTATTGGCCGCTAGAATTGGCGTGTCCTACAGCGGGTATGGTGGTTGCATGACATTGTTTTGCATCATAAAATTGACGACCGATTGTAGGTCTGCCAATTTATTTGCCATTTCTTTTACCTCTTCGTCCCTCCGCAGGCATCTGTCCTTCCATACCTGGAGGTCATCCTCATGGTAGTACCCACTTCGATCTGGCTGCTTTGGTACATCGCCATCCTGGCCGACGTCTTTCTTGCTGTGATTCTGGTTACGAGTTTATGTGTTGCGGTTGTCTCCTTCGACGTCAAGGTCGATAGGTCTGCCACTCCCAGTAGGAGTGTCGTCTCCAATCTTTTCCTTCTGTCCGTCACTGGCCATCTATTCTTCTTTCTTTTCCACAGATGGCGCCAAATTATATGAGTGATTTTCCGATCACACTGCCCAACTCAGTAATCAGCTGGAGAGTACTGGTAGAATAGATGACACCTGGCTGACTTGCAACAGAAAGAGAAGATTCCGGCGGTGGTTCGTCCACCCGGGGGCACTCCGACGATCAAGTCAGTATATCTCTCAAAGATAATCAATAGTGCTAAACTCACTGCTCAGAATATAAATTGCGTACCTTAGACCCATGGGGGTGCCTCTCTTTTATTGTTAACTCAATCCTTGTCCCACTAGAAGCCTAGCTTCAATGGACTCTCGCTCAGTGCTTATCTTGGACTCTCTAATTGATAAAGATAAACTCCCTAAGAGTGTTATCCTTATCCATGCTGAAGTCCTTCATCATTCTAGGAATCTTGTCTTTTATCCGCTTATCTCGGATTCTGATATCTTCGGAGATAACCTCGGTCTTGCCGAGATCACCTCGGCGTTATGACCTGGACACGTGGCACCTCGGATGGCACGTCGGCGTCACCTTGGCCACATGTTGGGACTTGGAAAATATATCCCCACACTATAAATATACTTATATATTTTTAATTATATTATGCTTTTTTCTAGTTTTTGCACGGATTTTTTTTTTCCATTTAAAATATTTCAGAAAATGTAATGACAAGGATCAAAGTGAAATTTTGCTCAAATTAAAGGGAACCAATCATGTAATTTTACCCTGATTGAAAAAAATAAAAATAAAATCATGTAATTTTACTCATTTTTGGTTTGACGAGATCTGATGGTAATTCAATGGTGGCAATATGGTCGTTCGACGATTGCGGTGGTTCAATGATAGCTGAATCAAATTTGGGTTACGGTCATGACAGCGGCAGGACGGTGGAGAATGGTGTAATAAAATGGGGAAAAATGGAAAGGGATTGGTTTATTAATTGCCCCGTAAATTAATCTCTTTCAATGTATTTCAAATCCTAAAAGAGTGTCTTTGATGAAATGCAATTTAGATGCAACATTAGCAATCTCCATTCTTTCTCTAGGAAAATCTAAAGAACAATTGACTCCAATTTCAAGTATCAAACTCAAGCACTCCACAATCTTTTCACTCCTTATGAAGTTTTCTTCTTCTTCTCCTTCGGTCTAAAAAAGGATTGGGTCTGAAATCTTTGATACACAACCAGGCAAAGCCTCTTTCACAAAGCTATGGAGGCTTAAACCATCTTTAAATATTTCATCGGTGGGTCTTCCCAGTAAACATTTCTAACACAAGGATTAAAAATGTAATTTTTGTTTTGTTGGAAAATAATGGTTTTTCGGCAATTTTAATTTGAAATTAAAGTGGGACCCAACCGCCGGTTGAGGTGGGTCGGAGTGGTTTTATATTCTCTCAAGTGAGAAGATTACAATATAAAAATGATGGGCCGAAACCTTTGAGTTGTGAATGAGAATTGTCTCATAAAGTGGGCATTAATAGAAGTTGGGCTTGGGCCTAGGCTTAGACTTGGACTTAGTTTTAGTCTTAGTCTGGATTGGCCTAGGCTTGTGTATGTGTATGTGCATGTGTTGGACTTAGTCTTGGGCATAAGCTAGATTGTGCTATGTTAGATTGGGCTTGTCTTGTGCATATGTTTTAGACTAGGTTTGGGTTGTGACCCAACACCCGTATCCATTTTGCGACCCATCTAGTTGGATTATTTAAATAGCATTATATATATATTTATTCAACTTTTGTAACTCTCATCTTTTGATAGTAGAGTTGATGGTCATATAATGCACATAGGAGTTTTATAGCTTTGTAATTTTAGCCCTAATGGCTAGAGTTGATGGCCATTGATACTAGGTTTTATGGTAGCCTTTGTGGCTCAGACCCCTTCCTACAAGTATAAAAAGAGCCTTTCCCCTCCAACTTAGAAGAAGAGTTTTTGACAGATTTTTTTATGGAAAATTGAGATGATGTTTTGAGATACAAAAGTTAGAGATGATTTTTTACACCAAAGAAAAATTTTCCTATATTCTTTTGTTAGCCCCTTCTTTGGTTCTTGTTAGAGAGAGTGCATCCATTGTCAAGTTTGCCGACGCTATTCAGAAGGTGCTTCTTTATTAGCTGGTTTCGGCCATAGTATTCTAGGAGACAAACGCTGGCGTACCTCCAGCATCTATCAAGGGGTGGTGAATCTGTTTTAAGGAAATTATCTAATGCAAGCTTCGATTTTCTTCTTTTCTTATCATTTGTTCTTAAATTTTTCAATACTTAGTTTACAAAGATGAGTTTTAATCTTTAGTTATCCATGTTAATAATTTGTTTAATTATTAATGTAATCTAATTCATTTATGTAATTTTAGTTATGTAGTTTATTCTGTATTTCATTCTTTAAATTAAAAAAAATTGTTTTGTCATTTCTATTTAATTTGTTTTGTATATTTTTCTTGTATTCTTATTGAAAAATACCAACAATCTTAAAATGGACTTTTATAAATAGGTTTTGATAAAACAATTTAGTTTTTATAATAATTTTATTTTAGTGACTCTTGGAATTAAAATTAATTTAATTTCCTAGAGTTATTGGAATTTGAGTTGTTTGTTTCAAGTAATTTATTCATGCAATTTATTTTATGTTAATTAGTTGTTATTACATGAGTTATGGTTAGTGCTTAAGTTGCTAGGAGTTTAAGATTCTTACTACTTTATTTGATTTGTTTGTTATTTGTTTTCTGTTGTAGTTAACTTTCTCTACAGGTTAACCTAAATGCGAAAGCAGGATATATAATACAAACAAATATAATAAATTGGAATTAGTAAGTTAGACTACTAATTTTTATTTGAACACGATTACCTTTGCATGGAAAAAGGAATAATATTGGACCTCAAGAATTTTAGTGAATTTAATTGTTCACTTTATAGTTTAGTTTTATTTCAGGTTTATTCTGTTTGTTGTTTTGAAAGTTTGGTAACAATTTCAATTTAATTTGATTAATTAAATTCTGGAAAAAAACAAAGTGATGGATTTTGATAATGTTAAGAAATTCGGTTAGTCGAGAGGTTTCCGACAGTATAATCTCCAAATAGGTTTGTGTTAGGAGAGAATTTAGTAAAACAGTTTCGATTTTTTCTATATAATGGTCTTATTTATGAGTTTGCTTATGATTATGTTGTATTATAAGGTGGATGGATCCTAAGAGAGAATTAGTGAATGGTGGAATAATTTTGCATTATAATTCTATTAATTAATTGTTGTTTCAGTTGTGAGTTTTTTCATGTCTTGATGTGTATAATCAAGTGAATTACTCCAAACATTATTGTGTATTGTTGGAGTTTAACACTATTGTTTATAAGATTATTTGCTTATAATTAGATGGTTGGAATGCCAATGTTATGACCATAATAGTCTTATATATGTGGTTATTTCATAGCCATGAAACTCATAACATTCTTGTAACTGCAATGCATCTATAGCCTTTGAATTACACATTGTGAGTTATAACTGAAATTACTTGTGTAATATTCACTTTATTGGTTCATTAACTCATCTTGTATCCAAGTATGTATATGAATATTGAGTATAGAGATTTAGCGACAATGAGGATAGAGTTTTGTAATGTGTTTTATACAAAGAAAAGCATTACAAAGTGTGGTTTTGGCTAAACAAACGATTTCGGATGCAGCCATGAACTCCGTTTTGCAGATTTAGACAATTTGTAATTGTAACAGTTGCATTTCCATTTCCATTTGTAGTGGTTTTTAATTTCTAATTTGTAATAGTTCCACCATAGTAAAAGGAAAAGGGGAAGGAAATAAATTATAAACCTTTGGGGTTAGAGAAAGTCTTTGGGATTAATTTTATTATTTCTAAAGTGTTTTGATTTTGTGTAATAGAAACCAAAGTTTAGCCTTGGCTAAAAAGTATTTCTGATTTGTTCAAAAATGGAAACTAAGATGGATTTGGTTTCAAATCTTTGTGATTAGAGGAAGTCTTTGGGTTTAATCTTTTTATTTCCAAAGTGGTAGGAAACCAAGTTTTGAGAAAGTCTTTGCTTATAATTTGATTATTTCCAAAGTGTTTTGTTTTGTTTTTTGTTTTTTGTTTTTTTTTTTTTTTGGGTGGAGGGGGAACAAATTTTAGCATTAGCAAAAATATTTCTGATTTTTATTCTGAAATAATGGGCTCAGTTCCGGGAGTACCGGTTAACTTTTATGAGTGGTATAATTCTGATAGCAATTTTTAATTGCTTATTAGTTTTGTAAACATGGTTTGTTTTAACCTAGTTTATTCCCTGAAAAACATAATTTTAAATTTGTTCCTAATGGACTAGAAGTCAACATGCTCTTGAAAGTTTTGTCTAAGATCAACTAGGTCTTAAGTGGGACCGGTGACCCCTCTAGTCTTCCTGGAAACTTTCCTGACCATGTTCGATTCTAGGGTAAATGGTGAGATCAGTTTTGAATTAAATTTCAGACTTTGGGATTTTCTAGTGTTAAGTTTAGTTTATGGAAAAACAGAATAGTGAAATTCTGTTGTGATTTTTCCGAAATGGCTTTAAGAGATGACAATAGGAAATGTTGTTCCACCTGACAACCTTAAACCTTGCGAGGTTCTTAAAAGAAGATCTAGAGAGATCAAATGTGATTAAAGGAAATCATAAGATTGCATGATGATAGCTCTGAATTTATCAGAGGCAATTAGTATGTTATCCTTATGTCAATTATAGCACGTATGATTGCTATATGGCTTTGCCTAAGAGCAAAGATGAGACAACCCGTTAGGGTGGGTGAATGTATTTTTTGAATTTTTATAATTCTAAACATATTCTTGAATTGGTGGCTCCTAGTGAGTGCAAGATCACTGATTACAGAGATAGAAAATTGGTAGTTCTTAGGAGGTGTTAGACCGCTGGCTACATAGTTATGAGATTGTGGTTCCTAGTAGTAAATAGATTACTGATCATATTCCCAGTAGTAAAAGAGTCTACTGATCATATGTCAAGACATGATGATTCCTAGTAATGAAATGATCTACTGATCCTATGTCAAGACGTTGTGATTCCTAGTAGTAAAGTGACTACTGATCGCATGTCAAAACATTGTGAGTCCTAGTAATGGAAAGTCTTTTGACCACATGCTAAGAAATTAGTGATTCCTAGTTAAAACTACTGGCCATGTTATGAAGTTCCGAATAGTGGACTATTGAACACTAGATCTGTGTTTCCTAATAGTAAGGCTATTGGCTTCAGAGTAACAGGTTGGACCAAATTTGTTTGGTGCCTTGAATTTGCAAAAGACCTAATTCAATTGATGATGGTTTGGGAATGTGTTTTCTGTGATATGATTATTGTGACACAAGAAATTGTTCAAAAGACCCTCCATAAATTTTTGGAAAGGCTGAAAGCCTTTGTATAAATTCTACAAATGTAGAGGTATCATGCAAAAGGTGGCAATACCTAAACCCAAGTGGGTAGGATAGCCTTAAAAATCCGTTGACTTTGTGTTCAACGGTTATGCACAATATAGTAGTGCATATTGGTTTTCTTGTGGACAAATTAGATATTCAAATTTACACAAGAATGCCATCATGGAATTAAGGAAACGATTTTCATGACAAAAAAGATAAGCCTAGAAGATGTTAAAAGACTAGGACTTTAAAGTTCCTCTGTCCAATCTTCTTAAACCTATATGATGGCTAGTGAGGCTAAAAGCTTCTTTGAAGTTGTAATTTCTCTAGAAAGAAGTTATTAATTTAACTTTATCTTGCATAGGTAGTAAGCCGTAGAATGCAAGTGAATAAAAGCCGATGAGATAGTCTTGTTATCAAAGGATACCTGGATTACTTTGATACATGATCATCAGTTGTGGTGATTGAGATTGCAATTTTGCGAAGTCTTGGGATACTTCAAGATGGATAGTCAGATAGCTTTTCTATATGAAGATTTAGTTGAATAAATCTTTATGGAACAACCTGAAGGGCTTGTCAGTTCCAAGATGAGGAAAGTCTATAAGCTTGGGAAATCTTTATATGATTTGAAACAAGCACCATAACACTAGCATGAGAAATTTGACAACACAATGTTGTCAAGAGAGTTTTAAATAAACAGGGATTAAAAAATATGTGTATGTCAAAGACCCTAACAAATAGATATGTTAGTTTGTGTCTGTACGATTGGTAATTATGAGAAGATGTTTAGAATTACCAAGAAGTTGTTAAATTCTAAGTTTGACATGGGCCTTACAGATGTGATTACCAGAACATCTGGTAGTATTGTACTTTCTTAGTCTCATTATGTTGATGAGATACTTGAGAAATTTAGTAAATTAGGTACAAGTGTGTCGAGGACATCGGTAGACTTCAGTCTACATTTGGCCGAGAATAATGGTGAGAATGTATTTCAACTAGAATATTCTCAGGTCATTTGAAGTTTAAAGTATCTGATGAGGTGTACAACGCCATGTATAGCCTACTCATTAGACAGACTAGATAGATACACGAGTAATCCCAATGCCTATCTTTAGAGGGCTTTTGTATAAGTAGTAAGGTACTTACAATGAAGATAGGATTATAGGTTGCATTATCCCAGATATCCAATTGTACTAGAAGGGAGACGTGACCTGGATATCTGATATAAAAACTACAAATCCATTAGTGGATTTATTTTCACCATTGGAGGTGTAACTGTGTCTTGGAAATTGTCACGACCCAAACCCGCCCCTATAGGTTTAGCACCGTAACCGGCTAGTAATCCGTGGATTACCAAAGGCCTCTGAACAGATTAGCAAATAATAAGGGGCTGCGGAAGCAATAATACAAAATAGATAAGGTCCAATGAGCTGTGATAAAATACATGGGACAGAACATTTCAAAACTTATTTATATATATAAACATACCAGTCCAGATACACACTATTCACAAGGTATATACAGATTGTACTTCCCAAGACCTGACTATACAGAGCAAATACAAAGACTAGCATGATCACAGAAACAGCCATGGCTTTAGACTCGACCGGAACCTGCACGGGAGGCACACCGGTTGGCTGACAAAAATGAAACAGAAGGCCGTCAACTCTGGCCCTGGTCATGTGCCGGCTCACCTATATACATAATATAAACTGTGAGCGAAAGCCCAGTGAATAATAAGAGAGTAAAGGGTTTCAATGCATGAGTTCGTACAGATTCAGAAATCATAATTTAGTTCATATCAAAATCATAGTTTGTCCAGATCATATATAGACAGAAATCATAAGTCATGATTAAGTTTACGTGATACATCCATTAGCATAAACAGAACAGAACAGAACCGAACGTATACACGTGAGGTTACGAATAACCAGTTCCATAAAGGAACCTCCGGATCCGGGTAACATAACAAAACTGAAGCTGAGCCCCCGTGATAAGGCCTCTAGTACGGGTAACAGAGTGCAGAAAGAAATAAGTTCCGTAAAGGAATCTCTGATACCGGGTAATAGCTAGCAGATATCACATGATGCTAAGGATGTCACAAATACATATCAGAAATTGAACAATCATTCAATGTACAGAACATATCATTTCGGAAAACAGATCTTGTTTTATCACACAGAAAGTAGATACAGTTTGAACATAACTTTACGAAATTATTACTCACAGTTGGCCTTGAAACAGACAGACGGAGCAGATTGATCACACGACACGCGGCACGTGACCTACATAACACATAACGGACACACACTTGAAACACACATTCTAATTGCACAAAACTTACGTCGTTGGTTCTTAGTGTGTTTCTAACCTTAAATCCTCACTATAGAGTCCTAAACATGGCCTAGGAATGCCTAGGATGGAATGAGGATGCAAAGATGTCTTGGAAAACATTTCTGAAATTTTACTGAAGATAAGGTCCACGCTCGAGCGTGGCTTTCCCCGCTCAAGCGAACATGTAGAAAAAGAAGCCCCGCTCGAGTGTGGACTTCCCCGCTCGAGCGAACTGTAAACTTCTGAAAAAGTGCTGGATGCAGGAAATTCACGCTCGACAGGCGCTCGTCCCCCGCTCGAGCGTGTGACACAGACCCTCGCTCGAGCGTGGATTTCCCTGCTCGAGCGGACTGCAAAACACACAAACTTCTGGGCATACGCATTTCACGCTCGAGCGTGACTCTCGTCGCTCGAGCGGAAATGCATGTACTCAGGCTTCACGCTCGAGTGTGAAAGTCCCTGCTCGAGCGTGGGTCAAATTTCTGGAAAATCCAGATTGACCTCCAAACATGAAATTCAACATTCAACCATCCAAAGCTCATTTTCCTGGGCCAAAACTTAGGAAAACACTTGGTAACCCATAAAACAACATGTTTAAAGCTTCAATTCAAGAAATCATGGCCCAAGAGTAAACCAATTTGTGCAAAATCAACATGAACTTTATGAACATGCTATTAATTCAACATGCAAGAGCCTCTTTGAATTCAAACCTTCCAAAACATAACCAAACTTAATAATTTGATGGAAAATAAGTTGAATGGTTATAATATGAGTGAAATTGACACATGCAAGGAAGAAATCTTAGAATTCCAACTCAAAACATGGAAATTTGTGCATGCATGCATGGATTCCTTAGAAGGACAACTCAAGTGCTATGAACTACATAAGCATGTATGTATTGAGCTTTAATTCACCATTCTTAGCTTAAGCCTAACATGAGTCCCTTTAATTCACTAGAATTCTTACATTAACAAATCAATTCCATAATGACTAGGGTGAATGCCTACCTCAAGTCTTGAATTCCTCAAAGTGAAGGCTCTAATATGCAAATCCTTCTATTCCTCCTAAACTCCAAGCAAATCCCTTGTTGAATCCAACTTCCCTTCAACTCTCTCTCTCTCTCTCTCTCTCTCTCTCTCTCTTGCACGTTTTGCATCAGAGGAATGGAGGAGTGAAATGAAAATGTGAGCTAGTGGAGTCTAAAATGGTCCATAAGTGGTAATGATTAAAAAGTAAATAAATAGCATTATTTTAATCTAGTTTAATCGTTCCGAACCGAATTTTAATTAAACCCACCATAAAATTCTATAAATCCTAACTAACAATTATATCAAGTCAATTTCGAAATCGGGCGTCGATAAGGCTTTCAATTCACAGTTTAAAGTCTAAACATGAACAGATTACTTTATGGCAAACAGATAGAAACACTAAGATAATGCAATACATATGCAATTTAATTCCGGATTCATTCTAAATTACTGTTAGGCATAATTAATCATGGTTTAGCATTAATCGGAGGTTGGGGTTATTGCAGTCTTCCCTCCTTAAAAGAGTTTGGTCCTCCAAACTCGAATTACCTTCATTCGAAATCAACATTAGGTCCAATGGGAACAAATTCGGATATCTCTTCGTCATGTCTTCCTCGGTTTTCCAAGTTGCATAGGTTCCTCCGTGGTTTTGCCAATCAACTTTTGCCAACGGTATTTCTTTATTTCTTAACTTTTTGATCTGGCGATTCACAATCTGGATAGGTGTTTCCTCATAGGTGTAGTCATCTTTCAAAAGCACATGTGTCGATTCAATGACGTGGAGCGAATCTCTCAAATATTCCCAAAGCATCGATACATGAAAGACGTTGTGCATATGTTCCATTACCAGAGGCAAGGCTACCCGATACGACACTGGATTGATCTTTTCAAGGACCTCATAAAGTCCAACATACCTTGGCGCCAATTTGCCCTTAACACCAAACTGAGTTTGACCCTTCATTGGTGTCACTTTAATGAACACATGGTCCCCAACTTCGTATTCCCTATCTCTTCTTCGAACATCAGCATTGCTCTTCTGCTGACTCTGTGCAGTCTTTAGACGTTGTTGGATCAGTTTCACTTTCCTGGTCGTTTCTTGCACAAGTTTCGGTCCCAACAAAGGTTTATCACCTACTTCAGCCCAACATATCGGAGAACGACATTTTCTTCCATACAAAGCTTCGTAAGGAGCCATTGTAATGCTTGAATGGTAACTGTTGTTGTACACAAATTCAACTAATGGCAAGTAGGTCTCCCAATTCCCTTGGAAGTCTAACACACACATTCTGAGCATATCCTCCAGAGTTTGGTTCGTTCGTTCAGTTTGGCCATCTGTCTGTGGATGATAGGCACTGCTCAATCTCAATTCAATCCCCAAAGCCTGTTGCAAACTCTGCCAAAATCTCGATACAAACTTTGAATCCCTGTCAGACACAATAGATACTGGCACTCCATGCAATCTCACAATTTCAGTCATATAGATATTGGCCAATTTATTAGCGTTATAAATAGTTTTGACAGGCAGGAAATGGGCAGACTTAGTTAAACGGTCAACTATAACCCAGATAGAGTCCATACCTTGAGAAGAATGAGGCAATCCCACAATGAAGTCCATAGTAATGTGCTCCCATTTCCATTCCGGTATTGGGAGTGGTTGTAGCAATCCAGCGGGTCGTTGGTGTTTAGCTTTAACCTGTTGGTAATGTAGACATCTAGCCACGAAATTACCAATACTCTTTTTCATTCTAAGCCACCAAAAATTCTGTTTCAAATTATGATACATCTTCGTGTTCCCCGGATGCATAGCAAATTTACTACTGTGAGCTTCGGTCATAACACGTTTCCTCAAATCATAACAATCGGGCACACAAAGACGGTTCTGAAATTTCAGCACATCATTCTCAAACACAAATCCAGGCCTCAGCTTTGAATCAAGTTCCTCCGTGATCTTTTTCAAGTATTTATCCTCGCACTGTTTCTGTTTGATCTCATCAAGAATTGTAGGTTGAGCGGCAATAGCAGTAAATAGCCCTTCTTGCTCTAGGTCAGTCAACAATTCTTTTTGGTTGGATAGCAAACATGACAAATTCGCACTGGATTTTCGGCTCAAGGCATCTGCTACGGTATTAGCTTTTCCTGGATGATACAAGATTTGCAAGTCATAATCCTTGATTAATTCTACCCATCGTCTCTGTCTCATGTTCAATTCCTTTTGGGTGAAGAAATATTTCAAACTTTTTATGGTCGGTATACACCTCAGAAGTTACCCCATACAAATAGTGACGCCATATTTTCAAAGCAAACACCACAACCGCTAATTCAATATCATGTGTTGGGTAATTCTTTTCATGAGGTAGAAGTTGTCTAGAAGCATAGGCAATCACCCTTCCATTTTGCATTAGTACACACCCCAAGCCTTTATAGGAAGCATCACTGTACACTTGAAACCCATCAGTACCATTAGGCAAGGTTAAGATTGGTGCAGTCACTAACCTGGTTTTCAACTCTTGGAAAGCTGCCTCTCTTTGTTCATTCCAGTCAAATGGCACATTTTTCTGAGTTAACTGGGTCAATGGCATGGCAAGCTTGGAAAAGTCTTTCACAAACCTCCGGTAGTAACCCGCAAGTCCCAGAAAACTTCGGACTTCTGTCACATTTGTCGGTCTAGGCCAATCCACGACAGCTTCAATTTTCTGAGGGTCAATAGAAACTCCATCTTTGTTGATTACATGTCCCAAGAATGCCACACTGTCAAGCTAGAATTCACACTTGGACAATTTAGCATACAATTTCTTTTCTCTCAAAATCTGCAAGGTGGTTCTCAGATGGTTCTCATGTTCTTCCCTGTCTTTAGAATAAATCAAAATGTCATCAATAAATACAACAATGAAGTCATTCAGATATGATTTAAACACCCTATTCATAAGATCCATGAAAGCTGCAGGTGCATTGGTCATCCCAAATGGCATTACTAAAAATTCATAATGTCCATACCTAGTTCGGAATGCAGTTTTCTCCATGTCCTCAGCTCTAACCTTTAATTGATGATACCTGAACCTGAGGTCAATTTTGGAAAACACTTGGGCACCCTGAAGTTGATCAAACAAGTCATCTATTCGGGGCAGAGGGTATTTATTCTTGATAGTCACTTTGTTCAGTTCTCGGTAGTCTATACGCAATCTCAAAGATCCATCATTCTTTTTGACAAACAAAACTGGAGCACCCCAAGGTGAAGTACTCGGACGGATAAATTTCTTATCTAACAGTTCCTGAAGTTAGGTTTTCAATTCTTTCAATTCAGAGGTAGACATTCTATAGGGAGTCTTGGAAATGAGTTGTGTCCTCGGAAACACCTCAACAGTGAATTCAATTTCTCTACCAACTACATCCCCAGGTAAGTCAGTTAGGAACATATTGGAAAATTCACAAGCAACAGGGATTGTTTCTACAGTAGTACTGTCAGATGGTGTAGTCAATATACAACACAGATAACCCCTACATCCCTTCCTAAGGAGTTTTACAGCTTTCACTGCTGAAATCAAATATGGGGGAGGAACTACCCCATTCCCAATGAAAGTAAATTCAGGCATATCCGGTGGTCTAAACACAGCAGTTTTATTTGCGTAGTTAATGGTAGCACAATATTTAGTCAACCAATCTATCCCCAAAATACAATCAAAATGATTAATGTCCAAGGGTAATAAGTCTGCATACAACATCATATCGCCAATCATAACATCACATGCTGGATAAATATGTGCACACATCATAGAATCCCCAGATGGTGTAGACACAGATAATACATATGTCATAAGTCCCAAGGGTCTAGTCAATTTTTGAGAAAAAGCATGCGATACAAAGGAACGTATAGAACCAGAATCTATCAGGACACATGCATTTTGAGAACATATAAAGAGTGTACCTGACACCACAGTATAGGTGTTCGGTACATCACCGGGCACTAAGGAAACACTCGGCCTTGTCTCAGAGGTTCTTTCCTAGTATTGGCTTTCGCATTGGTTTTGGCCACAGAAGCGGATCCCGCTGAACTTGCTGTAGGACGACTAGTAGTCTCAGACCTGAGCGGGCAATCTTTCACTACATGACTTGGCTGGCCACACCGGAAACAAGCATCGGACACTCGGTAGCACACACCTCTGTGCCTCTTACCATAATCAGAACAGACCGGAATAGACCTACTACTCTGACTCGAGCTGTTCGAAGTCCCTGTGTTTTGCTTCTTAGTAACAAAGGACCGGCCTTTTTTAAAACCAAACCTGGATCTTTTTCCTCTCCACTCAGTTGTTGTAGTTGCTGGGGCTTTACCTTGTTTCATGGCGGCTAGGTGGCCTCAACCATTAAGGATTGTCTAACACTTCCACATAAGTAGGCAATTTCAATACGCCTACTCGATCAAATACCTCTAAATCCAATCCATCTTCAAACTTTCGTGCTTTCTTGTAATCAGTATCAAGCATATGTGGAGAAAACCGTGCCAGTTCGGTGAATTTAGCTTCGTATTCTGCCACAGACATTCTTCCCTGTTTGAGTTCCTGAAACTCGGACACCTTCTGATCCCTGAAGCATTGGGGAAAATATTTATCATAAAAGATTGCATTGAACTGTGCCCATGTCATATTCCCATTGCCACTTCGAATCAGTAACCACCACCTGCGGGCTTCGTCTTTCAGAGTGTAGGTGGCTAGGAGGACTTTCTGCGTTTCAGAACAAGGAAATACTTCATACAATTTTTCCATTTCAAGCAATCACGTCTCAGCTTTCAAAGGTTCAATTCCACCATAGAACGTTGGCGGTTTCATTTTCATAAATTTCTGTGTTAGATTGATGATGTCAGTATTATCTGCCTCGGCTTGTGCCGGTGGAGACGGAGGGGGCAAAGGTTGTTGTCTCTGTTGTTGTGTCCAGGCTTCAGTCAACGCTGCTAACATCTGTTCCATTCGGCCCATGCGAGCTTCTGAAGATTCACTTTCACCACTTCCCCTTGCATTCTCCATCTTACTATACAGACATCAAATGATAATAAATATAGCGATCTCGGGTTTACCCTTGTTGTACAGTGATCCGGACATGTGTCCGTGGATGTTGGTAGTTGTTTATTATCTTGCTTGCATCCTTTTTACTTTGTATTTGAGTTATAGGATGTGTTGGGCAGGTTTGTTACAAGTTGGTTGAGTTTAGAAACCAAAACTAGTGGCCCAGATTTTTACCTATCCGCTCGAGCGGGGGTTTGGGCGCTCGAGCGGGAATTGCACCCATCCAGTATTTCCTGTGCAGCGTTGGACGCTCGAGCGTGTAGTTGGCCGCTCAAGCGGGGTTGTGTGAGTGCCGCTCGAGCGGGGAGTTGGAAGCTCGAGCGGAGGCCTGGTTCTGTAAAAAGTTCTGGGAGTGTGCATCCGACGCTCGAGTGGGATTGTTGGCGCTCGAGCGGGAGTTTGTGAGTGACGCTCGAGCGGGTCGACTGGGTTTAAGTTCCGTGTTTTGACTTTTCAAATCACTTTTTCACTTTCTCTTCTCTCTCCTACTTTTCCAAAAAACACCATTGTTGAGCCTCTCACTCTAGAACTCAACCTTCTCTCTAGGTTTTGATCTAGTAGGAGTGATTTGCTCACCTTTGGTGGAATTGATGTTGAATCATTGATGAAAGTGGGACCTAAGGGTTGAAATGTTAATTATGGGAATTGACCTAATTACATTGTTTGATTAATTGGGATAATTAATTGCAAGAAATGAGAACATGAAATGGAATTGTTGAGATTGGGAATATATGGGGTTAAAGGGTGTAGTTGAACTATTTATCACTCACCGAAATGAAATGTTGATTGAATATCCGTTGTGCATTTATTTCCTGTTTAGAAATAACTGTTGTGGGCTATCGGTGGAGGATAGTCGTGATTGTTGTAGACAATGCATGATGATTAGGCAAATGGAAACTACTCGATAGAATGTGTCATGGAATTTAACGGGTGATAGAATACATTAACTGTATGTATTGAGTGATTGTATATAGAACCAATGTGTTTGTATACGTTATGTGTAGAGGAGGAGATGGGGGATGTACTCCGCGGTTTAGGGGAAGATAGGGGATGTACCTCTAAACCGGATAGTGTTGGGAGAAGATAGGGGATGAACTCCGTAGATACAGCTCATATGCTTGTCTAGAAAAGTGAAGATAGAGCTTACATGCTTATCTTTGTGAAGTATGGATACAGCTTATATGCTTTTCTGTGAATATGGGATATTGTTGTTATACATATCTGTTGAGAATGTGGATATAGCTTATACGCTTATCTGTGAATGTGGGATATAGTTTTTATACATATCTGTTGAAATAATGATAGAGCTAACATGCTTATCTGTTGAAAAAGGGAAAATGGAAAGTAACCTAGACTCATAAGTCGTACGGCATAAATATGTGATTTATGTGAATGTGTCAGTGTTAGCCATCTATCAATTGCTATTCTTTTAGTCATTGTTCATGGTTGGTTTAGTGTATTTCTACTGGGCTGTGGCTCACCCTATATGGGAATATCATTTTCAGGTACAGGTAGCATGCCACCTCCAAGGACATAGCTTGGGAGGCTAGAGGCGGACATACGTTTGTCGTTTTCTTTTTGAAGTATTACATGTAAATTCAAGCCAAGGGCTTAAGGTGTAAACGAGTTAGTACTCTTTTGTTGTAACCAAGTGTTAACTTGGAAAGCTGTAAGCCTGTATGGCATTTTGCTTTTGTTGTTAACATGTAATACTTTTGTAATGAAACTCTGATGTATAAAAGAATGTGGTTATTTCATATGTCAACGAATGTCTTATTTGATGGGTTTAATATTATTATTTTGAGGGCGTTACAATAAACACAGACATAATCTTATTCGTTTCCTTTAATTCATTTGATTCAAATGTACATTCAGTTTTCATATTCAGTTGAATTACCATACACTCACACATGCAGATGGAATGCCCCTAACTCTTACTAGGACATCCTAAGCTCATACGGACCTGTGTGTGCGGTAGAACACGTGCTATGATACCACTCTGTCACGACCTAAGCCTGCCCCTATAGGTTTAGCACCGTAACCGGCCAGTAATCCGTGGATTACCAAAGGCCTCTGAACAGATTAGCAAATAATAAGGGGCTGCGGAAGCAATAATACAAAATAGACAAGGTCTAATGAGCTGTGATAACGTACATAGGACAGAACATTTCAAAACTTATTTATATATATAAACATATCAGTCCAGATACACACTATTCACAAGGTATATACAGATTGTACTTCCCAAGACCTAACTGTACAGAGCAAATACAAAGACTAGCATGATCACAGAAATAGCCATGGCTTTAGACTCGACCGGAACCTCCTTGGGAGGCACAATGGTTGGCTGACAAAAATGAAACAGAAGGCCGTCAACTCTGGCCCTGGTCATGTGCCGGCTCACCTACATACATAATATAAACTGTGAGCGAAAGCCTAGTGAATAATAAGAGAGTAAAGGGTTTCAATGAATGAGTTCGTACAGATTCAGAAATCATAATTCAGTTCATATCAAAATCATAGTTTGTCCAGATCATATACAGATAGAAATCATAAGTCATGCTTAAGTTTACGTGATACATCCATTAGCATAAACAGAACAGAATAGAACGTATACACGTGAGGTTACGAATAACCAGTTCCATAAAGGAACCTCCGGATCCGGGTAACATAACAGAACTGAAGCTGAGCCCCCGTGACAGGGCCTCCGGTATGGGTAATAGAGTGCAGAAAGAAATAAGTTCCGTAAAGGAACCTCTGATACCGGGTAACAACTAGCAGATATCACATGATGCTAAGGATGTCACAAATACATATCAGAAATTGAACAATCATTCATTGTACAGAACATATCATTTCGAAAAACAGATCTTGTTTTATCACACAGAAAGTACATACAGCTTGAACATAACTTTACTAAATTATTACTCACAGTTGGCCTTGAAATAGACAGACGGAGCAGATTGATTACACGACACGCGGCACGTGACCTACATAACACATAACGGAGACACACTTGAAACACGCATTCTAATTGCACAAAACTTACGTCGTTGGTTCTTAATGTGTTTCTAACCTTAAATCCTCACTATAGAGTCATAAACATGGCCTAGGAATGCCTAGGATGGAATGAGGATGCAAAGATGTCTTGGAAAACATTTCTCAAATTTTGCTGAAGATAAGGTCCACGCTCGAGCGTGGCTTTCCCCGCTCAAGCGGACATGCAGAAAAAGAAGCCCCGCTCGAGCGTGGACTTCTCCGCTCAAGTGAACTGTAAATTTATGAAAAAGTGCTGGATGCAGGAAATTCACGCTCGACGGGCGCTCGTCCCCCGCTCGAGCGTGTGACACAGACCCTCGCTCGAGCGTGGATTTCCCCGCTCGAGCGGACTGCAAAACACACAAACTTCTGGGCATACACATTTCACACTCGAGCGTGACTCTCGCCGCTCGAGTGGAAGTGCATGTACTCAGGCTTCACGCTCGAGCATGAAAGTCCCCGCTCGAGCGTGGGTCAAATTTCTGGAAAATCCAGATTGACCTCCAAACATGAAATTCAACATTCAACCATCCAAAGCTCATTTTCCTGGGCCAAAACTTTGGAAAACACTTGGTAACCCATAAAACAACATGTTTAAAGCTTCAATTCAAGAAATCATGGCCCAAGAGTAAACCAATTTGTGCAAAATCAACATGAACTTTATGAACATGCTATTAATTCAACATGCAAGAACCTCTTTGAATTCAAACCTTCCAAAACATAACCAAACTTAATAATTTGATGGAAAATAAGTTGAATGGTTATAATATGAGTAAAATTGAAACATGTAAGGAAGAAATCTTAGAATTCCAACTCAAAACATGGAAATTTGTGCATGCATGCATGGATTCCTTAGAAGGACAACTCAAGTGCTATGAACTACATAAGCATGTATGTATTGAGCTTCAATTCACCAATCTTAGCTTAAACCTAACATGAGTCCCTTTAATTCACTAGAATTCTTGCATTAACAAATCAATTCCATAATTACTAGGGTGAATGCCTACCTGAAGTCTTTAATTTCTCAAAGTGAAGGCTCTAATATGCAAATCCTTCTATTCCTCCTAAACTTCAAGCAAATCCCTTGTTGAATCCAACTTCCCTTCAACTCTCTCTCTCTCTCTCTCTCTCTCTCACGTTTTGCATCAGAGGAATGAAGGAGTGAAATGAAAATGTGAGCTAGTGGAGTCTAAAATGGTCCATAAGTGGTAATGATCAAAAAGTAAATAAATAGCATTATTTTAATCTAGTTTAATCGTTCCAAACCGAATTTTAATTAAATCTACCATCAAATTCCATAAATCCTAACTAACACATATATCAAGTCAATTTTGAAATCGGGCGCCGATAAGGCTTTCAATTCACAGTTCAAAGTCTAAACATGAACAGATTATTTTATGGCAAACAGATAGAAACACTAAGATAATGCAATACATATGCAATTTAATTTCGGATTCCTTCTAAATTATTGCTAGGCATAATTAATCATGGTTTAGCATTAATCGGAGGTCGGGGTTATTACAGAAATCTTCCAAGCAGATGTGTATCACGAGATCAATGATGGAATCGAAGTTCAGTGATTTAGATATAGCTACTGAAGTAGCTGAATGGCTTTGCTGTTTTCTTGAGGATATTCCATGTTAATCGAAACTTGTGCTAGCAATTTTGTATACTTTGCGACAACCAATCAAGTATTGGTAGGGCACAGAGTAATACGTATAATGAAAGGTCTAGATAGATTCATCGAAGACATAATTCCCTACAACAATTACTCTCTTGTGTTGTCACTATAGACTATGTAAAGTCTAAGGACAATATTGCGTATCTGCTAACCAAAGGGTTAAATCGAGAGTTAGTAAAAAGGTGACATGAGAAATGGGGTTAAGGCCTTTAGCGAATGTTACTGGAACGAAAAACCCAACCTAGTTAACTGGAGATTCCAAGATTTAGGTTCAAAGGGACAACCTAATTGCGTGCAATGGGTGAGTTATTGAAGAGGTAAATCCTCTTGCCTATTCCTTCATACCTTGCATAGGTTAGCTGTGTGAGTGTGAAGTGGGGCTGCTTCTTTAAGAATTGACGAGGCCGAATTATGTAACAACACTCACTGAACCAAGCTAGTGTTCCAGGACCAAATCGGACACACCAGTGAGAACAAGAACAATGGCTAGAGTGACTTCTGTGTGAGGTCTATTGTCTCGGTTTACACGAACGACGAAACAGTTCAATACATTACGTTCATTGGTCAACCAGTAAATCCGATAGGCTTCACTACGAAAGGTTCAAGGCCAACCGCTACCTTTTTTGATGCAGGGTTATTCTGTGTGCTCTCTCTCCGAGCCATTGTTATTAAGCGTTTTCCCTTTTTCTTTATTTGGCCAATTTTATACATATGGGGGATTGTTGGAATATAATGGTTTTTCGGCAACTTTAATTTGAAATTAAAGTGAGACCCAACTGTCGGTTGAGATGGGTCTGAGTGGTTTTGTATTCTCTCAAGTGAGAAGATTACAATATAAAAATGATGGGCCAAAACCATTAAGTTATGAATAAGAATTGTCTCATAAGGTTGGTATCAATAGAAGTTGGGCTTGGGCCTAGGCTTAGACTTGAACTTAGTTTTAGTCTTGGTCTAGACTGACCTGGGCTTGTGTATGTGTATGTGTATGTGTTGGACTTAGTCTTGGGCATGGGCTAGATTGTGCTATGCTGGACTGGGCTTGTGTTGTGCATATGTTTTAGACTGGGTTTGGGTCGGGTTGTGATCCAATACCCCGTATCCATTTTGCGACCCATCTAGTTGGATTATTTAAATAGCATTATATTTATATTTATTTATTTATTTATTCAACCTTTATAAATCTCATCTTTTGATGATAGAGTTGATGATCAAATTATGCACATGGGAGTTTTGCACCATTGTAACTTTAGCCCTAATGGCTAGAGTTGATGGCTAATGATGCTAAGTTTTATGGTAGCCTTCATGGCTAAGACCCCTTCCCTACAAGTATAAAAAGGGCCTTTCCCTTCCAACTTAGAAAAAGAGTTTTTGAGAGATTTTTTACACTAAAGAAAAATTTTCCTATCTTCTTTTGGTTTCTCACCAAATCTCACCCTTTTAGTGATAAACAAAACTTAAGTTCGGTGTGATTTGATTTTATCACCATTTCTATTCATTTTTCACAATTATTCACCTCATTAATCATCTAAACAAGTGATCATTAATAAGGTAAGTAACCTAATTCTTTCGATTATTATTTTTTTATTTCTCACCAAACCCCTTAATCCAAACAGAATGCTAATACCAAACCCAAAATAAAATTATTCTTATTAATGAGGGCGTAAAGTAATTGATTTTACATTACCAAATTTCTCTTCAACCCAATTGACCATTCTAAAATTGAACATTTTTAGGTCTTGATATTCTATAGGATGTTAGTTGTTTTTAGTGAAGTTAGATTACAACTAAAATAGTAGCCACTGCTCCATCAGTTCAAACCCCTAACTTTTCCCTCACCGCACCCTAAGGTGTAGCTACAAGACTATTGGACCAAATCCAAGGTCTCAGATTGTTGGTTGTTAACATGTGGAAATATTGGATTGTTTATTTAATTATGCTTCTTAGAAGTTATTTACCTACACATGAAAGAGAAAAGAAAAAAAGGAACAAAATTGTAGAGAATTAATTTAATCTCAATAAAGAGATATTGGTTCAATTTTGCAATTAGAAATGTAGAAACAGTAATGTTTAAGTGATATTGTGGTACATTTAGCTCAATTTTTGTTTGATGTTATAGTCTAAATTTTTGTGTAGTATTTTCTTTGTGCATATATAACGGTGATGATATTAAAAAAAACAATACTAGAATTTTAGGGTAAATTACAAATACATCTTTTGAGATTTAATTAAAATAAGAATCACTCATGTGGTTGTGAAAATTATATTCTACCCCTTGAGGTTTCTAACTTCATAACAGATCGCATCTTTTATTATCATGAAGGCAATTAGTAGTTTTTAATGATATTAGAAATATGTTTAAATTAATAATTCGGGTAACTTTATTATTGTATAGGAGATTAATTATAAATTTTATATTTTTAGTTAATTCTGTTAAATAAATTTTTTTGACAATGGGTTATATATAATTTTCCAATTCAGAAAGACAATCTATAGTTTAAGTAAAGCTCAGGTGGTGTATATGTAATTTATTCTTATTGTTATATTTTTGAATATTTATAATTTTTTTTAATTGATTTTAACTTTTTAAATGGTGTATAAAAATATTAAGACTCCATATTAAGGTGCACTTAAGATTTTGAATGTTGTATTCAAGGCCGGCCCCTAGCACATTGTAAATGATGACCATTTAAAGAGTTGAGAATTAATCATAGATACATCGTTGTGGGTAGTTTTATATTAGAATCTAATAAAGCTTGAGTAATGAATCATCAAAGTCAATCAACAACCTCCCAATGTCAGAAACTAGTTCAATTTTTATTTAATATTATAATTCTAAATTTTTGTATAGTACTTTCTTTGTGCGTATATAAATAGTGAAAATATAAAACAACAATACTAAATTTCATCTTTTTAAAATTTAAAAAATATTTTTGTAATTCATTTTTTCTTTTTAAATGGTGTATAAAAATGTTAAAGACTCCATATCAAGGTTCACTCAGGGGACTCTAAATGCAGGCCTCTTTTGGGAAGCTGGTTAAAAGTCACTTTCCAGTTTTTAACCCATTTTAGGTCATATCATTTCTTACATTTCTACACATTTTTTCAAAAAAAAAAAAACCAAAAAAACTAAAAAAAAATAATTTTTAGCAAATTTCTGAAAACACCACAATATTAAGGTTGACCATGACACATTGTCAATGATGACCATTAGAAGGGGAGAATCAATCAAAGATATGTCATCATAGGTAGTTTTGGAGCAGTCTCCTCTTCAATTGGGTTTTTTTTATTGAAAGATGTTGGGCCTTCGTAAGCTTATTTAACGATACTTCGTGATGGGCCCATGGAAGCCCAACATCACCCTCTAGTCCGATTTGGATCGGAGAGGAGCCTACTACGGTAGTTTTATATTAGAATCATAGAAAATCAACAGCCTCCCGAACTACCACGTGTCTATACTCCATCAATCATCATTCATTATATCCCTTCATATTTCTCAATCATTTAACACAAAATCATAGTACCTTACTTTCTCCACCAATCATAATATCATGAAATACCATGTGGTCATAGTCTGAGGCTATCCAATAATCACCCATATATGGAGAAACTCGCACCTAATTTGTCATGTAGAGTGGGTCAATGCTATTTTTCAGAGGAGTTAATAATGAATGCAAAGACAGATATAGAATTTTTATATTTTTAAAATTTTAAAATATGTTTTTAATTGATTTTATCTTTTTACATGGTGTATAAAAATATTAAGACTCTATATTAAGATTCAATTAGGATTTTGAATATTGTATTCAAGGCCGGCCCCTAGCACATTGTAAATGATGACCATTTAAAGAGTTGAGAATTAATCATAGATATGCCGTCACGGATAGTTTTATATTAGAATCCAATAAAGCTTGAGTAATGAATTATCAAAGTTAATCAACAACCGCCCAATGTCAGAAACTAGTTTAATTTTTGTGTAATATTATAATTCTAAATTTTTGTATAGTATTTTCTTTGTGCATGCATAAATAGTGAAAATATAAAACAACAATACTAAATTTCATCTTTTTAAATTTAAAAAATATGTGTAATTGATTTTTTTTTCTTTTTAAATAGTGTATAAAAGTGTTAAAGACTCACTCAGCAGACTCTAAGTACAGTATTCAGGGTTGACTATGACACATTGTAAATGATGACCATTAGAAGGGGAGAATCAATCAAAGATATGTCATCGTAGATAGTTTTAGACCAGTCTCCTCTTCAATTGGGTTTTTTTTTTTTTTATTGAAGGATGTTGTTGGGCCTTCCTAGGCTCATCACAGAATCCGTATCAATGATCCAAACCATTCACTATGTAAGGCTCGTTGAGTAATATATCCCTATAAAACATTAAATTGATCGAATATCAATAAATACTTGATCGGATAATATTTTTGTTGACAATTTATTTTAAAAATCATATTTACCGTTGGCACTTATGTAATTCGATAAACGCAATTTTTTTACAAGGAAGAAGTTCTTAATGAACCCTACATATTGAACGATACTCCGTAATTGGCCCATAGAGGTCCAACAACACCTCCAGTCCAATTTGGACTGGAGAGGAGCCTGCTACAGTAGTTTTATATTAGAATCATAGAAAATCAACAATCTACCGAATTACCACGTGCCTATACTCGTTCACCAATCATCATTCATTAGACCCTTTCATATTTCTCAATCATCTAATACACAATCATAATACCCCACATTCTCTACCAATCATAATATCATGAAATACTATGTGGCCATAGTATGAAACTACCCGATAATCACTCATATATGGAGAAGCATGAACCTAATTTATCGTGTAGAGTGGGCCAATGCTATTTTTCAGAGGAGTTAATAATGAATGCATAAATAGATGTAGAATTCTTATCTTTTTAAATTTTTGTAATATGTTTTTAATTGATTTTATCTTTTTACATTTTGTATAAAATTATTAAGACTCAATATTAAGGTTCACTTAGGATTTCGAATATTGTATTCAAGGCCGGCCCCTAACACATTGTAAATGATGACCATTTAAGGAGTTGAAAATTAATCATAGATATGTCGTCATGGGTAGTTTTATATTAGAATCCAATAAAGCTTGTGTAATGAATTATCAAAGTCAGTCAACGACCTCCCAAAGTCAGAAGCTAGATCAATTTTTATTTATAATTCTAAGTTTTTGTATAGTATTTTCTTTGTGCGTGTATATATAGTGAAAATATAAAACAACAATACTAAATTTCATCTTTTTAAATTTAAAAAATATTTGTGTAATCGATTTTTTCTTTTTAAATGGTGTATATAAGTGTTAAAGACTTGATATTAAGGTTCACTTAAAGGTCTCATTTGGCATGCGAGAGTTTTAACATAAAATTCAAAAAAATCAAAAAATCTATAACTTATACCAAAAGTTAAAGTTTCTTTTTTTCTTTCTACTTTTACACATCTTTTCGTAAAAAAAATTAAAAAATCATTCTAAACATACTAATTTGTTTACCTCATATTTTAGTTAAAAAATTAAAAAAATATTAAAATAACATATTTCTAAACGAGGCCTAAATATAGTATTCATGGTTGACTATGGACATTGTAAATGATGAAAGGGGAGAATCAATCAAGGATATGTCATCATAGGCAGTTTCGGAGCTATCTCCTCTTCAATTGGTTTTTTTTATTGAAGAATGTTGTTGGGCCTTTGTAGGCTCATCACAGAACAAGCATTAATGATCTGAATCGTTCACTATGTAAAGTCCGTTGAGTAATTCATTCCTATAAAAAATTACATTGATCGAATATCAATAGATACTTGATCGGATAATATTTGTATCAACAATTTAATAAAAAAATTATATTTACCGTTGACACAAATGTATTTCGATTAAGTGGATATCGATATCCAATCAACGTGATTTTTTACAAGGAAGAAGTACTCGATGAGTCCTACATATTGAATGATATTCCATGATGGGCCCACGGAGGCTCAATAGCACCCTCCAGTCTGATTTGGACTTGAGAGGAGCCTGCTCCGGTAATTTTATATTAGAACCATAAAAATCAATAGCCTCTCGAACTACCACGTGTCTATACTCCTTCACCAATCATCATTCATTATACCTCTAATCTTTGTCAATCATCCAATACAAAATTGTAATACCCCACCTTTTCTATCAATTATAATATCATAAAATACCACATGATCATAGTAGGAGACTCCAATAATCACCCTTCTATGGAGAAGTTGGCACCTAATTTGTCATGTAGAGTGGGTCAATGCGATTTTTCAGAGGAGTTAATAAATGCATAAACAGATATAGAATAGTTATCCAAGAATTGCCATTGCACTACTGATTGACAATTTCCTCTTATGTATTTCACGAAAAATTAATTGACAAATAAAATTTTGATATAACAAAAATTATTTAAAATGGCATGACAATGGCATTTTCGTATAAGAATTATGCAAAATCTCTCGATTCATTACATGATCAAGTTAAACAAGGTTTAACAAAGACTTGCGACAGTGAGATGCATGGTTTAAAAAAATAATAATAATAAAAAAAAAACATAATCAAGGTCATGGCACATTGGCAAGAGTTTTCTAATACTTTAAGGTGGTGAATTGAATGACATTTAACTAAAACTAAGCTCATTGTCTCTGCTGTAGGCCACAATCAGAAAAATATTCCATTCAACTTTTAACTATATTTAACAAAGAATATAATTTTAAGGGCTAATCACATTAATGGTCTCTATAGTTTGAGATTTGTATTACTTTGGTCAATGATATTTTAATTGTGACACATCTGACTCTGGATTTTGAATCTTGTTCTAAATAAGGACAATTGAAGATATCATTGCTTAATTTCAAGGGTAAATTCGTCAATTTGATAAAATATAAATTAATTTGACAACAATAAATGTCAAAAAAATATTTTAATTTTTTTTGAAATTATTTCACCCATTAAAGATAAAATTATGTAAAATTGATAAATTTTTTAAATATTTATTTACTTATTTATTTTGCCAAATTAATTTTTATTATGTGTTTGGATAATGATCATGTAATAGGTGGTTGTTTTTATTTGGGAAAATCGGTCTAAGGTCCCTATCCACCTTTTAGTAATGGATTAGGTCCACAATATATTCTTTTGTTTTAAAAATTTAATATAATTTTATTTTTATTCAAATTTTAATTTTAATTTTAATTTTAATTTTAATTTTACTTTTAATTTTAATTTTATTTTAAATATTTAAATAATGTAAATAATCTACAAAATTGAATAAGTAAAAAATTTAAAATAAATATTCAAAAAATTATTTTAACAAAAAATTTTAAATTTTTTAAATATTTTGTTTTAAATTTAAATAATTTAAAATGTTAATATTTTAAATTTAAAAACAACTCTACACTCAAATCGTAACTACACACGTAAAACAAAACTTAATTAAGAAATTATTTTGAAAACTCATAACCAAACACATAATTCGAAACTCCATACTACTTTCATAACTCTACACTCAAATCATAACCAAATACATAACTCGAAATTTAAATAATTTAAAATGTTAATATTTTAAATTTAAAAACAACTCTACACTCAAATCGTAACTACACACGTAACTAGTGTTGTTGTCATTGGAGGGCAAACTAGCAGATTGGGACGACTTTGATTGTGAAGTCACCCTTGAGTTTGATGAATTCTGTGCATCTCCACCCATGTTGAGAGAAATTGCCACTCTTGCATTCCGCAAACTCGGTGGTGGAGTCGAGCTTTTCTTCTCAGCTGTGTTGAAGGGAAACAACACAAAAGATTGCCCTTCAAGCACTGAGAGATGTTTCCGGCGGAACAACCCTAGTTCGGTCTCTCAAGTACAAAATTTCTCTTGAGATTTTACCCCTTTGACTCTTTGATTTTGAGATTTTAAAACCAGATCATTTTTAATTTTTAATTTTTTAAAGTGGCAACGTGCACTACAAAATTCAACTGTTCATTTTTGCTAATTGTCCTTGCCCATTGTTTAAACCATCTCAATCCTGACTGGGTTGGGATATAATCCAAGTGCCGGGCACATAAAAAATACAAACAAGATTTTTTTTACGTGTTTATGTTTAAGGCAAAGTGATTGGAAAATTGGTAATGTACCACTGTTTGTTTCTTGAGAAACATGTGATGTAAGAAAATAAAGTATAATTTTTTTATGTGTTTATGTTTACTTCAACCAAAAAAAAAAAAAAAAAGTGATTAGGATTAGTGAAGGTGAAATGTCTCTGTTTCTTTGGGTTTTATTACTGAAATTGGAGATTCATCATGCCTATTATTTTCTTCTGTTTTGTTGATGCATTTTCTTGGTAAGCAAACAATGCATTTGGGGATCATGGTTTTTGTTTGGGTTCGGTTAAGATGCCAATCTGCATTTTAGATTGCATTTTCTGCAACTTACACCTGCTTCCACGAGGTTGGTCATCAATTTATGTCCAGAGAAATTTGGTGGATGAATCTGCAAACATCAATATCAATTCAGAATTTCTCTGGAGATAAATTCAGAAGTCAGAAAAATTTGTTTAAAACACATTCCGAGACTTGAGAGAGAGAGAAGGTGGGTTGTTGCTGATATTGGGAAGGGTTGTTGCTGATCTCTGTGCTTTACCTTGAACCACAACGGATGTAAGTGCATGCATTTGAAATTTTATCTGGATCAATTTTCTAATGTTCCCTTCCTTTCTCAAATCAGAGAAATTTGTAAAATTTCTCTGGGAAGTCAGAATTTCTCTGAACCAAATTTCTCTGTGATGTGAATTTTCTCTGGACTAATTTTCTCTGGACCAACTTGAGGGACCTTAAACATGATGAAATTAGCTTACCATTTGAACAAGATGATCTTGTTCTCAGTAACATTCTGCAGTCTCAAAAATTAGCTTCTTTCATTATCCTTAGTTTTTTGATTTCCTATAAAACCAACAGATTTTCTCTGGACATAAACTTAAGACAATGGGAAAAAACTGCAAGAGAGAAAGAGTACTAATCAATACCAAACAAAATCATGGGCATTTTGCATGCTAAAAGTAGCAGCAGATCTGAAAATTTTCTGAGAATAATTAGATTTTCCAGAGAAATTTGGACTGAAATTTCTCTGGACCAATTTTCTCTGGACTGAAATTTCTCTGCACCAATTTTCTCTGGATTGAAATTTCTCTGGACCAATTTTCTCTGGACTGAAATTTCTCTGCACCAATTTTCTCTGGATTGAAATTTCTCTGGACCAATTTTCTCTGGACTGAAATTTCTCTGCACCAATTTTCTCTGGATTGAAATTTCTCTGGACCAATTTTCTCTGGACTGAAATTTCTCTGCACCAATTTTCTCTGGATTGAAATTTCTCTGGACCAATTTTCTCTGGACTGAAATTTCTCTGCACCAATTTTCTCTGGATTGAAATTTCTCTGGACCAATTTTCTCTGGACTGAAATTTCTCTGCACCAATTTTCTCTGGATTGAAATTTCTCTGGACCAATTTTCTCTGGACTGAAATTTCTCTGCACCAATTTTCTCTGGATTGAAATTTCTCTGGACCAATTTTCTCTGGACTGAAATTTCTCTGCACCAATTTTCTCTGGATTGAAATTTCTCTGGACCAATTTTCTCTGGACTGAAATTTCTCTGCACCAATTTTCTCTGGATTGAAATTTCTCTGGACCAATTTTCTCTGGACTGAAATTTCTCTGCACCAATTTTCTCTGGATTGAAATTTCTCTGGACCAATTTTCTCTGGACTGAAATTTCTCTGCACCAATTTTCTCTGGATTGAAATTTCTCTGGACCAATTTTCTCTGGACTGAAATTTCTCTGCACCAATTTTCTCTGGATTGAAATTTCTCTGGACCAATTTTCTCTGGACTGAAATTTCTCTGCACCAATTTTCTCTGGATTGAAATTTCTCTGGACCAATTTTCTCTGGACTGAAATTTCTCTGCACCAATTTTCTCTGGATTGAAATTTCTCTGGACCAATTTTCTCTGGACTGAAATTTCTCTGCACCAATTTTCTCTGGATTGAAATTTCTCTGGACCAATTTTCTCTGGACTGAAATTTCTCTGCACCAATTTTCTCTGGATTGAAATTTCTCTGGACCAATTTTCTCTGGACTGAAATTTCTCTGCACCAATTTTCTCTGGATTGAAATTTCTCTGGACCAATTTTCTCTGGACTGAAATTTCTCTGCACCAATTTTCTCTGGATTGAAATTTCTCTGGACCAATTTTCTCTGGACTGAAATTTCTCTGCACCAATTTTCTCTGGATTGAAATTTCTCTGGACCAATTTTCTCTGGACTGAAATTTCTCTGCACCAATTTTCTCTGGATTGAAATTTCTCTGGACCAATTTTCTCTGGACTGAAATTTCTCTGCACCAATTTTCTCTGGATTGAAATTTCTCTGGACCAATTTTCTCTGGACTGAAATTTCTCTGCACCAATTTTCTCTGGATTGAAATTTCTCTGGACCAATTTTCTCTGGACTGAAATTTCTCTGCACCAATTTTCTCTGGATTGAAATTTCTCTGGACCAATTTTCTCTGGACTGAAATTTCTCTGCACCAATTTTCTCCGAATTGGAGTTAATTAAGTTATACGAATTCGGAATTAAGATTATTATGAATTAAATTTGTTTATGAGGTGTTTAATTGATTATATAATTTATTGATGGAGATTTTGGGTTCGATCTAAAGAAATTGAAGGCCTTAATGATGTGAGAAACCAAGATTGAGGATAGAAATAAGTTTAATTTAATATTTGGAGCCTTTTAGAAGTTTGATTAAAAATCTGATTCAGATCGATAAATTTAAATATAATTAATTGGATTATAATGGAACTCAAATTAAATTGATTAATTTATGTGGGATTTGTGATTAGTTATGATTAAATTAATTATATGCTAATCAAAATTTATTAAGACTAAGTGTTACTTAATTTAATTAATCTTAATCATAAATTGAATTATGGAAAAAAGATAGAATTGAAGGTGTATGTGGGTGTGGGTGAATTGAGCGATTATGTGTGTGTGTGTGCATGTGAATGTTGTGCTGGAGCTCATTGGAGTTGTGCACCTGTGTGTTGTGGTGTCATGAAGTTAGTGTGTGAGAGTGTATGTCATTTGAGGGTGCTTTGTGGTGGAAGTGTATTGACTTTTTGAAACCATTTTCATTACCCCATTCGGTTAGAGTAAACCGAGAGAGAGAGAAAGGAAGTGAGTGAGGCATCTCATTTTTGCTGAAGAGGTGGAAGAGCTCACCAATTCACTCTAAAGGAAAGAAGAAAAGAAAGTTTAAGGAAAAATAAGAGATTGAGAGAGAGCTAAAAAATTCAACAAGTTGAGGTAAATTTCTTGTTTAATTCTTCTACACCTAATACTTGAAATAAAAAGGATTTTGGTTTAATTTCATGTAATTGGAAAGAAATTAGCAAGAAGATGAAGAGATGGATCTAGGTTCATGGTTATGGAATAAATTAGGAATTAATCATTTTGGGCTTGATTTTGGGATATCATGCATGAATTTGAGTCAAATTTTTACATGCATGAGCAAACTCTACAAGTCTCAATATTCTAATTGTACATGCATCATGGATGTTTAAAAGATTTGAAGGATTAATTCCATGTTTTGGTATAAGAAGAGCAAGTTTTGGGGAATTATGAATTCATGAACATTTTGAACTTAATATTGAATTAAAGGAATTTTGAATGTAATTGGTTTGAATTTTGATCCTAATTTCACACATGCAAATATTTTTCTAAGAGTTTTATAACTTTAATTTCATGTTTTACACAATCCAACATGCATCATGAATTAAGAAAGTTATGGAATTAGTCTCATGGATTTTGTATGAAATAAGGTTTTAAGTAAGAAATTAAGTAGACTCTTAGTTGTGGAAATTAATTTGGGAAATTAATTGTTTTGATTTGATTTTGTAGGATTTTCTTGTAATACATGAGTTTTAAAGGAATTGAGCCATTCAAGTTCATATTTTGAGGAGACAGAGGAAATGTTTTAAGAAAATCAAGTTTATGAAAATTTAGAATTAATCCTAAAGTTTTGATTTTATAATTAGATTTTTATTTAATCCATGCATGTGATGTAATTTAAGAATTTTATTCAATTCAGATACATTTTAGAACACCCATGATTATAAATTAAGTTTTTGGTTAAAAATTAAGTTAAGTTGATTTTGTTATTAATAGTAAAATTGGATCTATTTGTATTACATACATCATGGAATTTCAAGAGGTTGGGAAGTCTAATTTATATTTTAGAATTGTGGGTTGATAAAAAGAAGATGAGTCAACTAAATTTGGACAATTGGAGCATGATTTTGAATTAATGATTTCTAATTGAAAGTGTTTACTAAATTATACAATGGTTCTCCATTTTTGTGTACCAAAAATACATGTTTTGAGGCTTTGAATATCAAATTTGAACTTCAATTGTAATTCTGGAAAGTCCAGAATTTACGTTGTCTGCTCGAACGAGCAAAGTCTCGCTCGAGCGTGAAAATCGAGCTCCCAGAAGTTTTTCAAATTTTACAGTCCGCTCGAGCGACCAAAGTGGCGCTCGAACGAAGACCCCATTTTCAGCATATTTTGAAAAATTACATTTAGTTCACATTTTTATTCTCATCTCTTTCCAAAGCATTCTAGACATGATTTATGACTCAATAAAGATTAATAAGCTAACAATTA
>NW_021028627.1:95069-114291 GCF_004153795.1 Camellia sinensis
CCATGTGCCTCTTCTAGCCCCGTCTTCACCTCAGAATTGTCTTGCCCAACGTTGAATCCACAACGCCGATGTTGAATCACGACGATGAGCCACTACGGAATCCACCAAAGCTTCAGGCCCAAATACTACGGAATCCACCGAAGAACAACACTATCTTTTGTATTGAACGAAACAAACAATCCTTTGATGTATACTTTTCAAACCAGATTTAAACTCAAACAAACTTCAAAGAAACTAGCAAAGAAGCTCCAGATATAAACCCTAATATCCAAGATGAAGATCTGGAAGCCGTAACCCTAAAATCTGACTGAACCGCATATTTATAGAAAACAGAACCACGATCTCCGCTTGAGCGCAAGAATGGCTGCTTCAGCAGACTGACGCTCGAGCGCAGGAAGTTCCGCTTGAGCGCAAAAAACACAACTTCCAGCTCGATCCCCGACATAGTCAACGAAATGGCAAACATGAAAGAATTAACTTTTGAAACAACTCTGCAAGGCACAATTCAAGTTGGATTCATATCTAAAAACTCATAGCCTCACTGAAATAAAAGATCGAATAAAATTACAACTAAAAGGAGTTTTGTCAAACGGGATTGCCAATTACAAAAACATAACACACCCGTTTTGGCCAAATTATTTTAGACCGCTAAAATATATTTTTAATTCATTAATTTATAGTATTTTATAATTTTACATGATTTTATGTGTTTGTACATAAAAATGATCACAAACTTACCGTCCACTTTCCTAATCACACCCCACCATCACCATTCATCATAACCATTACCACTCACCATCGATTTTCATAATCACACACCACCATCAACACTCACCATCCACTTTCCTAATCATACACCACCATCACCACTCACCATCCACCTCCATTATATATTGTCTTCCACTTTCTCCACTAAGAAAGCCTTCTTCAATTGCCTAAATAAGAAAAACATTAGAGTTCTGAAAGAGGTGTGAATGGTTTTTTTTTAGAGAGAGGTCTAAGCTTTGATCAAAGAAAAAGTTAATTTTTCCAAAATTGAGAGAAAGTATAAAGTAAGATATAAACCTCTATTTTCCTACATATACCACCCAAAATTTCACTAAGGCTAAAACTTGAATTTTCTTGTTGAGATTTCAAAAACATACTCCATAATCTGAGGATGTAAAGAAGAAAGTTTGATAAATTAGAAAATTCATCATTTCCTCCAAAGGTGAATTTTCGCAACTTTCTCATTTATTTTCTTACTTTTTCTTTACTGTTTTAAATATGTAGTTTCTTTACTTTAATAATAATAATATAATAAATATTTGTATACTATTATTATTATTATGTTTGTTTATATTATATTATTATTATATTGTTATTATTATTATTATTATAACTATATTTGATTTGTTAGATTTAGCTTATGTTTGAATTAGATAGTTGTTTGTTGTAATAATTCTCAAACCCGACGTCTTTTATTTAGTATTGTAATTATTTAGTGTTGTAATAATTCTCCATCCCTATTTCTTTCTATCTCTTTTCATTTATTTGTTTTTCACATTTGTAAATAGCCACTACAACAAGTTGTGTCTTGAATGACGAAATTTTTATTTTTTATTTTTTTTTAAATCTCCAAAGAGCTAATTTAAGGTTTTGTCAATTGTCACCTTAAAAAATGGGCCATCATCAGCTCTGGTTTTTAACACAGCCTTGACTGTCTTCATCACTGAAAGGGTAATTTATGTGTAAATTGGGCTGAGCTAGGTAAAATCTTGTTTGGAAGTTTGGGCCACGCAATGGGCCAAGATAAGAGTTTTGTGTAGCTCGGTCTTGGGCCGAGTAGGCACTATGCCGGTCACAGATGTGTTGCTAGGGCTTGGACCTAGCTATCTGAGGCCAGACCTTTATTGCGCCGAGGTGATTGCTAGTGTAGAGGGCCAAGATAGGTGTAGCTCGGCTGGGTGCCATCCAGTAGCTAGGGTCATCATGGCTCTGCCATGGGGAGCATAGAGCTGAGATAGCTTGGTTGACCATAGTGATAGCCAGAATAAAGAGTTTAAACCATCTCACCTGGGTGGTAGTAAGAAGGGTTTTCTAAGGATAGGCGTTATCCTCTAGCTGTGTGATTCCTAGAAGGACTCTGTTAAGGAGAGTTAGAGTCCTACTAGGATTGTGTCAGGTGAAATTCATAAAAGCTCATGGCAGAACCTATGCACAGGTAATGCAATTCTTACTCTCAAATACATAGAGCTTATTGTCTATTATCTAATTACTGACTTAGGCATCAGAGTGTTTCTAGCACATACTCGCCGGCTAGCTTACATGTGTTTTCAGGTAGCAAAACGACGATGCTTGGAGTAGTGCAAACTTGATCAATAGGATTATGCGAGAAGATTATTTCGTCCATGTACAATTGGCGTTGTCTGTGGGAAGTATTATAGAGAACAAACCTTTTGATTAAGTTTTCCTTCAACTGATCTTTAATAGCACACAACGAAGACTTGCCTTAATTTGCTATCGATGGACAAACTCCAGAAGGGGACAGGAGGCATGAGAATTTGCCTTTTGTCCCACTCATGGCAGACTTGGACCCCCCAGCGTCAGAACCCATAGAGGGGTGTGTGAGAAAAACGGGGCTCAAGTCCACATCGCTCTCAAAGCCCAGATGGACAGAGGCGGAGGATGGATTCTCAGGTTCTAGAGAATTGGGTGAAGGAGTAAAATGAGTTGATGAAGAGAATGACGGCAGACATAGAGATGATGAAGCGCCTGATGAAGGGCAAAGGCATGGCAGGAAAGGAAGTTCGTGAAGGCAGAACGCGTTCTTGCCATTCAGGAGATTGTGACAGGCGAGTCACACCTTTGCATAATGGAAGCGTAAGCCTTAGAACAGGCGACACACAATCAAGAACCATACGGACTTGTTGCTCCAAGTCTGAGAGAACGAGCACTAAAAGGTCTTACATGGAGGGAAGTAGTTATTGTCCCTCGCATACACACTAAACGACCTCTAGGCATATAGAGTTGCCTACGTTGATGGACTTGTGACCGTGCTAGAAGAAAGGACTCAAAGGAGGGAAGATGCCCAGGTGCATGACCACCAAAGGGTCTCTACTTTGCAGCAGCTGGCTCCTAAGACAGATGGAAGTGTCGAGGTTGCAAAGCCCACGTCGCGCCTTGCTTATGAGCTAGCAGACAAAGCATTAGCAATGTTGCAAAGCTCACCGTTCATTCCAGCGATAAAGAATGCACCACTACCCTTGGGCTTCAACGAGCCTAAGTTTAAAACCTACGAAGGAAAGTCAGACCCCTATATGCACTTTCGCCACTTTCGCCAAGTTATAACTATACATAGGCGAAATGAAGCTCTTATGTGCATCTTGTTTCCATCAAGCTTAGGCGACCTAGGTTTGACTTGATTTGAAAGGCTTCCAGAAGGTAGCGTCACTTCATTGGCCCAACTGGCAGAGGCGTTTGTCACTAAGTTCAAGACAAACACCAAGACCCCAGTCGAGATAGACTAGTTGCTCGCCATTGACATGAGCAAGAAAGAAACATTAAAGGCTTACAAACAACAGATACTGGCAGACTTTCAATCAGATAGGCAATTGCCCCACCAACCTAGCTATCACGCAGTATAAGTGGGGTTTGTTGGTGCGCCACAAGTTGAGGGATTTAATGATGATGACGCCACCTCTCATGATGGAAGCCCTGATGGAAAGAGGGGAAGTATTGAGTGTACAACCAACTGTGAAAAAAGGGAAGACGGAAGCGAAAAACGTCATCTTATTCTCTGACAAGGACATAGCAAGGTTGCAAAACCCTCACAACGACGCGCTAGTGGTTACTCTACACATCAAGAATTTTGACATCAAGCAAATCTTGATAGACCAAGGGAACTCGTGCGAGATAATGTACTATGGGACCTTCAAACAACTCAAGTTGGAGGACAAAGATTTAGCACCCGCGACATCTCCCTTGGTCGGTTTCAACTCTATACTAGAATGGTTAGTTGGTAAAATAATTTTGCTAGTCAAAGCTGGGACAATGACGAAGCAAGTGGAATTCTGGATGCTGAAAGTCCCTTCCACTTATAACATTATTTTGGAAAGAGCATGGTTGCACGCTATGCAAGCGATAGCATCAACCTACCATCAGGTGATGCAATTCCCTAATGAAGATGGAATGATTGAAGAAATCTTGGGAGACCAAATCATATCCAAACAATGCTTCATGACGTTGAATAGCAACCGGGCTGCCAAAGGGTTCGTGTAGATGGTAGAGGAACCAGAAAACAATGAGCTGTTCATAGATGTCGGCAAGGCAGCCAAACAAAAGGCAGTGGAAGATCTGGTGGAGGTAAAAATAGAAGAAAACATCCCAAAGAAGTTCTTTTTTCTTGGCTCATCTTTGTCCAGCATCGAGAGAATAGAGATCATGGAATTCTCGATCTCTAACATTGAAGTGTTTGCCTAAACGCCATATGACATGCCTGACATTGACCTAAACTTCATCTGACATCAACTTAATGTCAACCCAACTGCCAGACCAATTATACAGCGAACTCATCAATCGGCAGTTCATCACGCCAAGATAGTAGCTGAAAAGCTAAGGAACCTGCTCTAGGGAGGGGCGATCAGAGAGGTTCACTATCCTATGTGGATCTCCAACATCATGGTGGTGCCAAAGAAGAACGGCAAGTGGCGCGTTTATATGGACTATAAGAAGGTGAACAAAACATGCCCAAAAGATAGTTTTCTTATAACCACAGATAGACCAACTAGTGGACCTAACTGTAGGTCACAACTAACTTAGCTTTCTCGATGCATATCATGGATACCATCATATCGCTATATATGAACCGGGCCAGGAGGTTACATCATTTACAACACCTAGGGGATTGTATTGCTACAAGGTCATGCCCTTTGGCCTAAAAAATGCAGGGGCAATTTTCCAGCTCATGGTCACCAAAATGTTCGAGCCATTGTTAAGTAGAATAATGAAAGCTTACATAGACGACATGGTGGTCAAGAGCAAGAATAAGGGAGACCATCTTAACGACCTGGCTGAGATTTCCAAATTTTGAAGACCCACAAGTTATGATTAAACACATCCAAATGCGCGTTTGGTGTGGGGTCAGGTAAATTTCTAGGCTTTCTAGTAACCAACTGAGGTATAGAAGTTGATCCCTCTCATATCAAAGCCATTTAAGATCTAGATAGGCCCAACACAGTCAATGAACTACAGTATCTCATGGGCCTAGCTGTCGCGCTAAATCGATTCATAAGTCGGTCATCAGACAAGTGTCGACTGTTCTTCCAGGCACTCAAGGCCAAGTTCGAGTGGGATGATGAATGCGACCAAGCTCTGGAGAGCTTAAAAGCATACATGACCTCTCTGCCACTATTGGCAACCGTTGTACCAAGAGAGGAACCTTTTCTATACTTGGCAGTTTCCCAACATACAGTTAGCCCGATGTTGGTACACGTCGAGGGAATACAACACTTGTCTATATTTTATGTAAGCAAGACATTGCTAGGTGTCAAAACGAGGTACTTACCTTTAAAAAAATTGCCCTTATCTTTGATGATGGCTTCAAGAAAATTGCCGCACTACTTCCATACCCGCATCATGATCGTCTTAACAGTCTTCCCCTCAAAAGCCTTGTTTGAAAGAGCGGACTTTTCTAGGCGAATATTGAAGTGGGCCTTGGAGTTAGGGCAGTTCGACATCAAGCTCTAGTTGAGAACCACAATAAAGGCCCAAGCTTTGGCAAACTTTGTGGTTGAGTTTGCACTAGGAAATCATTGGGTGTGTTTGGTTTGGTTTGGGGAGATAAATTTTCAAAAAAGATTTTGAGGAGAGAGTTTAGAAATTTTTTTGATTTGTTTGGTTGTATATTTTGGAAATAGTCTTGGAGTATGGAAGTTTAGGATGCTTTGATATTTTGTTGTAATTGAGCAGATGTGTGCGAGAAAAAAAGTGATTGATTGATGTGTAAGAGAGAGAAAATGATTTTGGAATTTTTTTTCCAAAATCACTAAACCAAACAAAATTTTGAAATTTTTTCTCCAAAATTTGTTTCTCAAAAGCAAACCAAACAAGGCCATTATGTTTTCCCGGTCGACTTGACCGAAGCAACCGAGGAATGGGGCAAGTGCTGCAGGAATAATGCAGCCCCCGCAGTAAGTCACTCAACTGTAGTAGGGGGGAAGGACCATGCCACACCACTACAAGTAAGAATGCACTTGAAGGTGAAGTGGTAAAATAGTCAGGCAGTGAGGATCAAATCCTAACGACGGACAAAAACTTAAAAGAAGATGTCGTCAATGTCCCTGATCCTAAAGTGTCCTTAGATTTTCCACTTGTTGGAAGCTGTGATAGATGTGGAAGTTCTGTGGATGGAACGTCCAACAGGCACTGGGCTAGACTTGGGATAATCCTCATCTCGCCAGATGGCTTGACCATTGAATAAGCTATTAACCTCGGATTTCCAATATCCAACAATAAGGCAGAGTACAAAGCATTGTTAGCCGATTTGAAGTTAGCTTACCGGATGAAGGCCATCGAGCTAATAGTGCATAACGACTCTCAACTAATAGTCAACCAGAGATTCGGCGAGTATGAAGCAAAGATTGATAGAATGGCCAAGTATTAGGAGCTGGTCAAGAATGAAATCATGAAATTTGACGTAGTGAGGATAGAGCAAATCAGCCAAGAAAAAAATAGCAAGGTGGATGAATTGGCCGGTTTTGTGTCGATGGCAGACACATTATCCCGCACCCATTATTAGTTGACTTCCTGCCCAGACCGAGCATTGAGGAACTTGAAGTGGCCAAGGTATGCTGTGGCGAGCTAGGTCCCTCCTGGATGGACCCCATCATTCTGTTCTTAAAGAATAGCATTTTTCCAGAAGACAAGAAGGAAGCTAACAAGATTCATGCAAAATCACAACGGTTTTAGCTTTCCCCATCCCTAGCACCGCACAAAAAGTCCTTCACAGGACCATACTTGAAGTGTGTTCATCCTAGCAAGGTCAAGACATTCTTGTTTGAGATCCACAAGGGAATTTATGGAAGCCACCAAGGGGGGAGATCTCTGGCCTATCGAGCTATCTCACAGGGCTATTGGTGGCCAAACATGCAGGCAAACACAGAAAAATATGTCAAGAAATGCAAGAAATATCAGAAATTCACGCATCAAATCCATCAACCAACTAGAGAGCTCCTACCTTTAAACAGCCCTCGGCTTTTTGCAATACGGGGCTTAGACATAGTGTGACCATTCCCAACTGGGCTGGGCAACAGAAAATTCTTCATTGTAGCGATAGACTACTTCACAAAATGGGTGGAGACAAAGGCGCTAGCATCCATCATAGAAAAAGATGTCAAGAAGTTTGTCTGGCAGAACATCATAACCCGGTTTGTAATTCCCACGGCTTTGATATCTGACAATGGTACCCAATTTGACGAAAGAATCTTTAGGGGTTTTTACGAAGAGCACAAGATCGAATTCTACAACTGCACGCCAGCATACCCTCAAGCCAACAAACATGTAGAAGCTTCCAACAAAGTAGTCTTAGATGGATTGAAGAAGAGGCTAGAAAAAGCAAAAGGGAAATGGGCTGAGGAACTTCCCTACGTCTTATGGGCTTACTGAACTACACCTAGGCGGTTGACCGGCGAAACGCCTTTTTCCTTGGCCTATGGCATGGAAGCAGTAATTTCCCTGGAAGTCGGCCTCCCCACTATTAGAAATGAAAATTTCGATCCGGATTTGAATGAAGAGGCCATAGCCTTGGAGTTAGATCTTGCCGAAGAACGAAGAGAAAGGGCATTGGTTCACATCGCCTCGCATTAACAGGAGCTATCTAGAAAATACAACAAGGCAGTGCATCCAGGGCAATTCAAAATTGAAGATTGGGTGCTACGCAAAAGTAATGGAAAACACTTTGGTACCTAGGGATGGCAAACTAGGACCCAACTAGAAGGGGTCGTACAAAGTGATGGGATTAGCAGGAAAAAGAGCTTACCACCACGAGGATGTGGACGACCAAGCTATCCCAAGGCCATGGAACACGGCTAATGTCAAGATATTCTATTTTTTATTTTTTGCACTTGTAATTTTTTGTAAACATTCAATAAAATAAGTAGTCATTTTTTTGGTAAATTTTTCAATACTTAGGTTTATTTCGGTCTGTATGTAAATCTTTGCCCAACTAGGGGCAAAGAAGGTTGGCAGGTTTGACCAACAAATTTTTTTACACTCTTTGGCTGAGATGGTTATCTCGGCCAAAGAAGGTTGGTAGGTTTGACCAACAAATTTTTGCACTCTTTAGTCGAGATAATTATCTAGGCCAAAAAAGGTTGGCAGGTTCGACCAAAATTTTTTTTGCACTCTTTAGCTGAGATGATTATCTAGGCTAAAGAAGGTTGACAGGTTTGACCAACAAATATTTTGCACTCTTTGGCCGAGATGGTTATCTTAGCCAAAGAAGGTTGGCAAGTTTAACCAACAAATTTTTGGACTTCTTAGCCGAGATGATTATCTAGGTTAAAGAAGGTTAGCAGGATTGACCAACAAATTTTGACACTCTTTAGCCGAGATGGGTATCTCGGCTAAAGGGGGTTGGCAGGATTGACCAACACCTTTTTGCACTCTATAGCCGAGATGATTATCTCGGCCAAAGATGGTTGAAACTATTGTGTGTGGTTGAGCAGATGAGCTCGGCAGAGTATGCATTCACAATTAGGGAGTACATTCAAAAGTGGCATAGAAAAGGTATAAGTGGCGTGCAAAAACTTGAAGTTTTTTCATTAATAACGCAAATGATTACAAAAGGAGGGGGTGTAGCCCGATTACATGGAAAAAGTAAAAAAAAAAAAATAGAAAAAAACAAGAGATACATCACGGTCAGCCGAACAAGTCATCCAACTCGATGTTTGCGTCAACACCGACTCCAACACCACTGTCAGGTGTTAGATTGGTGATGCATTCTTCGATGACCAGGCTTAGCTCGGCCTGGCTTGGCACTTCTGACCGAACTGGTACCGGGCTCTCATGGTCGAGCTTACCGACTAAGAGAGGAACATCGCTTGGTACATGATTGTCTTCCTCCTCCACCTACAAGAACTTTTATTGCACAGTGTTGGCGTACGCTGCCATATGGCTTGGGATAAAGTGGGAGGTAGAATTGAGGAAGACCTCAGAGTCGCGAGCCTGGCCGAGCTTCTCCGCTGCTACCATCCAACTACATTTGAAGAAAATATCCTAGGTTGCCTTGTCTGCTTGCCCTTAGTATAACCATGGTCCTCGATATCCTTCATCTTTTCCTAGAGTGCTTTTATTTTGGCAGCCTTCTTTTTCTCCAACTTGGCCAGCTCGCGTAGGTAGTGATTGTAACGCCCTCAAAATAACAATGAGGGCTTTCGGTTTTTCCACCTCGGTGAAGCCAACTTGCTCAATCAATTTTTCATTCTCCACGCGTAGCTCGGTTAGAGTTGCCTTTAGCACTTTCAGCTCGATGTCTTTGGCCTGACCGTCCGCAATGGCCGCCGAAGTTGTCTTCTTTAGCACCAGTACACATTTATGGGTAATGTGGCTCTTCTGTACGGCCTGAAATTCAATCCACAAATGATCAACCAAACTGAGCAAAGAGTAAGTGCTAAGGAAAGTAAATACAGGATTCAAGCTTACCAGAACTAGAGATTTGGTAGCCGATCGAATTGCTTTTAGTTCGATCAGCTATTTGTGTCTCTCCATGTCAACTGACAGGAAAACACTTTTTGACAAGTAGAAGGCCAGCATGTGGTTCTTCTTGGCGCTAGACGGTGGACACAACACGGCCTTTGAAGGTCACGGCTAGTGTCCACACTGGTGGGGAAAAGGGGCCTGCTTGGCCAGAATGGGCAGGCTATTATTTAGATAGCTTGACCTTAGGAAGTGCAATCTCTTCCTCATCCACCAAGCATTGTTGCTCGGCAGATGAAGTACGAGCATGCTTGCTTGGTCGAGATGAGGTTGCCCTGGTGGTTGGTAGGGTGACAACGGTATCACGCGATTGATCAACAGGAACTTGCTTAGTTTGGACTTCGACAGAGGTTTGATTGGTGATAAGAGCTCGCACGGCTCTTGTCTTGGCCATTTCTTGCTCTTTGGTGAGGGGGACGAGATTGATTTGAGGAAGGCTTAGGTCTGGTTTTGGTGAAGGTTCGAGAAAGAAGTCAGTGACTTTGTTCCTCCTCTTACTGTTATACTGATAGGTCGGCTCGAAGTTTAGTAGCTCGGTCTGATCCCGATACCGATATCTTAGCGTAGTGTGGAGCCCATCCTAGTTAGCGTACGAATAATTCTCCTTGAGCACGTTCAAATTTGCAAAGAGATGAACGATTAGCATGATAGCAAGTGATTAAATAGTTAAGCGTAAGATCGAGTTACTCATACCAGCTGTGCCTGTATTCCAGTTTATGTTGTAGCCCGATATCCTGGCCTCCTGGTCTTTGCAATTTCCAGAGACCCAAAGAAAGTCATCGTCGTGTAAATTTTTGTCTGATGTGTGCTTGACAACTTTCTCTCGACCTTTTTTGAATTTGAGGTAGTAGACCCAACCATCATCATTTTAACTAATCGAAAATTTGTGGAACATCTCAGCCAATCCAAGGTTGAGGCCAACACGGCGATTGAGCTCAGCGATGCCGTTTATGATCCTATACATGTTGGTGGACAATTGGGTTGGGCTGAGTCTGGTCTACCTGAGAAATTCAAAAATAAGGGATTGGACCGGATGTAGACGCGCCCGCGTGGGGCCCCGCTACAGTTCGGACTCGATTTTGTGTCACGGTTCTTAATCTTGAACCAAAGAGTCCAAATCTGGCAAATCGTTTTGAGAAACAGATTTTTTGAAAAGAGAAGTGCCAAACATGGACTGCTTCGCCAAATACAGAGTCGCCACCTAAATATTTTTTATGGGGGAATTTAGGAAACCCTGACTCGGTGCCGAAGGCCACATGTTCGTCATCACCAGAGTTGTCTCGGCTCGGGAGCTAGGGTACGATTGGGGAAGGTCAGCTATGAGCACCCCCTCTCGCCCGATCCGAAGATCGGCCTCTACTAACCGTGATATCTATTTTTGAAAACGTTATGTGTTCTTATACCATTTATTAGCCTAGAATTACTATGTTATGCAAATAAGTATAGACTAGATTGCCTAATTTTGGAAATAAGCATTGCATATCCGTTTGTTCTTGGAAAAATGTTTTGGACTTTGCTACTCGCAAGTAGGCTAAAACACGGATTTCAACGAGTTTTTCCAACTCAAACAATCCAACCTTCACCCACAGGCATTCAAACAGTTTATCTCATATAAGCACTTAGCCACATGGTAAGCATACTATCATGGCAACATTCACACGCATGCGGTATGCTAAAGCATAAATACTTACATCGTACTCCATGCCAAAACAATAAACTAGTTAGCAAACATGCATGTCCTAGTTCATGTTGAGAATGGCTAATGCATCGCATGCAAAAATGCAATCTAGACAGGCTCGGCTAACCCTAAACATTGCATGTGAAATGCGATCGATTGATTCACGTATTCAATTCGGAATTTGAAATACAAATGCAGTTAGCATGATGTACCGAGCCCGGTGCATGCAAAGGGGATCACTATAGCGATCCTGGGTTTACCCTTGTTGTACAGTGATCGGAATGTGTCCGTGGATGTTGGCAGTTGATTTATATCTGGTTTACATCCTTTCTTACTTTGTATTTGGGTTATAGGTGTGTTGGGCAGGTTTGTTACAGGTTGGTTGAGTTTAGAAACCAAAACTAGTTGCCGCAGATTTTGACCTGTCCGCTCGAGCGGGGGTTTTGGCGCTCGAGCGGGAATTGCACCCATCCAGTATTTCCTGTGCAGTGTGGACGCTCAAGCGTGGGATTGGCCGCTCGAGTGGGGTTGTGTGAGTGACGCTTGAGCGGGGAGTTGGAAGCTCGAGCAGAGACCTAGTTTCTGTAAAAGTTCTGGGATGTGGTATCCGCCGCTCGAGGGGATTTTTGGCGCTCGAGCGGGAGTCCGTGAGTGACGCTCGAGCGGGGTTGTTTGACGCTCTGAGCGGGGCGACTGGGTTTAAGTTCCGAATTTTGACTTTTCAAATCACTTTTTCACTTTCTCTTCTCCTCTCCTATTTTCCCAAAAACACCATTGTTGAGCCTCTTCTCATTCTAGAACTCTACCTTCTCTCTAGGTTTTGATCTAGTATGAGTGATTTGCTCATCTTTGGCCTTTACAAAAAGGTGTTGATCGTCGAGGGCTACATTCTAATCTGAAAATTTCGTTGGATTTGGAGCACGTTGGGTTTTGTCATCTTCTCCCTTGGAGCTCCGAATTTGAGGTAGGGATATCCTACTCCTCTCTATGGATTTTGTTTTAAATTTTAGTATTTTGAGATGTTGGGGTTGGTTTGGTAATTTTTGTGAAAGTTTTGGGGCTTTTGTGTTATTTTTACAAAAGTTGGGGTTTTATTTATAATAAACCTAGATGCATGTTGGCAATGAGAAATGGAATAAATGTTGAATCATTGATGAAAATGGGACCTGAGGGTTGAAATGGTAATTATGGAAATGACCAAATTACATGATGATTAATTTGTATAATTAATTTGTTGGAAATGAGGAATTGATTTGAGAATGTTGAATTGAAAAGGGAATGGGTTTAAAGGGTGTAGTTGGATTTATTTATCGCTCACCTAGTTTGAAATGTTGATTATATATCCATTGTGCGTTTATTTTCTGTATAGAAATAACTGTTTTGGGCTATCGGTGGAGGATAGTCGTTGATTGTTGTAGACAACGCATGATGATTAGGCAAACTGTAACTAATCACTGGAATGTGTCATTGAGATTGACAATTGAGAGAATATATTAAATTTATGTAATTGTGTGATGATGTGTATAATTGTTGTTTATATGCATGTGTTGTGTTGGAGGAGATAGGGATGTACTCCACGGTTTAGGGGAAGATAGGGGATGGAACCTCTAAACCGGATGTTGTGGGTTTGGAGGAGATAGGGGATGGACTCCATAGATAGAGCATATGCTTATCTATTAATATGTGTTGACAAAGCTTCATATGCTTTCATTGGAAGTTGATAGTGCTCATATGCATATCTGTGGAAGTGATATATAAGCTTGTATGCTATCTGTTGTTGTGTGATATAGCTATAATGCTTATCTAATATGAAATGGGAAGTGTTTGATATGAGTTATTGTCTCATATGAGTTGTTTGGCGAGGTTCTTGAGCATGGTTGTATATTTGAGAATTGAAAGGAGTTTGGAAAGTGGTTGTAATATGGACATGTATGTCATGAAAATGTAAAGTGTGATAAAGGAAAGTATCAGTGTTGACCATCATCAACTGCTAATCTTTTAGTCATTGTTCAATATTTGGTTTAGTATGTTTTCTACTGGGGCTGTGGCTCACCCTATATGGGAATATCATTTTCAGGTACAGGTAGCATGCCACCTCCAAGGACATAGCTTGGGAGGCTAGAGTCGGACACACTTTGTCGTCTTATTTGATGTATTACATGTAAATTCTAAGCCAAGGGCTTAATGGAATGAGTTTGTACTTCTTTTAGTTGTAAAACCAAGTGTTAACTTGGAAAGCTGTAAGCTTTAGGGCATTTGCTTTAGTCGTTAACATGTAATACTTTTTTTTGTAATGAAATTCTGATAATGGAAGAATGTGAAACTTTTACATATCAATGCATGTCTTATTGATGGGTTAATGTTGTTATTTTGAGGGCATTACAACTTGGTATCAGAGCAGTACCGGGTTTCGAATAGCTTTGGTACATGGGAAGTATTAGGATCACAAATGGGTTTGTCTCGCTTGATAGAGACTTAGATGTAGTGTCATACTGCTATTGTGCTTAATTGATAACATGCTTATGTGACTATGTGGGTTATGGAATGTAATTTCTAGGATGTTGATTAGATCCTTGGGTTTCTGGAGTCCTTGTTGAAAAAGGCACTTGATCAATGCTGTTTCTAACCGAAAACTCTAGTACGCCTCGGGACTGTCATTATCCGGAAATGAAATTCGTAAGTTGCTTATGATGTGTTTATATGCTTACGTGGAGTGAATTACAGTTGTCCATATGCATTAGGACGTGAGTGTTTAGTTTTGGCACATTTGTGAATGTCTAACGTTCTGTATTATCTTTATTAGGATGTTAGGACGAGAAGAGGTGCTAGGCGTGGTAGACCTGCGAGGCAAGGAAGTGCCGTTACCAGAGGAGGTTCCGAGTACAGGAGGGAGTTGGACAGGCCAATGTGGCCGAGCCAGCGGTCAGTAGGCTATGAGTGCTTTGGCACGAGAGATAGCAGGGCTTTGGGTATTCTCAGAGCAGGGAATCAAGCAGCTGAGGCAGGGCCTTCCTTTCTTGAAGAGGGAATTCTTCCGGTCTAATCCGGACGAATTTGTTGGAGATCCAAAGGAGCCACTGAAGGCTGCGAGTGGTTAGAACAGATGAGTAAGACATTCGAGATGCTTGGCATCGAGGACGGAGCACTGAAAGTGACCTTGGCATCTTTCCAGCTGAAGGAGATGCGGGTCAATGGTGGAAGTACGAGAAGGCTCGTATTGGATGGTACATGGGAGGCATTTTGTAAATGCTTCCAGGGGAGGTTTTATCTGCAGTTGCTAGGGAGAAGTTGAGGGATCAGTTTTAGCCAGCTTAATCAGTAGGGTATGTCCTGTGGCAGAGTTTATGAGGCCACTTTCACTAGTTTGTCCAGGTTTACACCTGAGTTGGTGCGTCCGAAGAAGCGCCGTTGCTATGAGTTTGAGCGGAAGTTGAGGGCGGGGCCTCAAGCTGAGAGTTGTGTGGTGCTGACATCCGAGAGTATAGACACTTAGTGGATGCTGCACCTTCATATGGAGCTCATGATGCAGGAGGAAGGATGAGGGGCAGAGAGGCTCCAAGAGGAGCCAAAGATGGGCAGGTTGAATGGCAGGAGGCAGAAGGGTTGCCTACCCTCAACAGTCTCAGGGTGGAGTTACTAGATCCCTTTTCGGTGCCAAGTGCAGGCTCGGGGAGAGTAGTCAGGGGGCTTGACTGTTTTGCATGTGGCCAGCTGGGTCCAGTCTCCAGTTTGCCGCAGAAGGGTGGGGTCAGCGAGCTGCTTCTTCATCAGCTAGACCTCAGGGCCAGAGTCAGGGCAGAGGCCAGTCTTTGTCTTGTTATCAGTGTGGTCAGCCTGGGCACCTGAAGAGGTTTTGCCCGCAGTTGAGCACTACTTTGGGAGGGTCTGGTTCTAGCAGACGCAGGTTTTCGCCAGTCAGTCTTGTGCGGGCTCGAGGCCAATCCGGGAGCTTCGTCATCCCAGTCTGTGCAGCAGTCTATGCTCCTAGAGGTGAGCAGGTAGACCAGGGGCCTACAGGGCGCGTGTATGCTGTCACCCGCGCAGGATTTAGTACCGCGCTCCATCAAGTGGTGAGAGGTACTTTTCTGTTTTGTAACTCGGAGATGCGTATGTGATGACACGGGTGCATCTCATTCTTTTGTATCTGCTGCATTTGCATCTGTTTTGGAGTTGGAGTTGGCACAGTTAGCATCTCCTATTTGTGTAGTATCACCTATTGGTGGTGAGTTTGATCTTGAAACAGGGTGTTAGAGGTTGTGATATAGAGGTGTCGCGACTTAGGCTTCCTTTTCCATTTGTGGTCATGCCCATGAAGGGCTTTGATGTTATTTTGGGTATGGACTGGCTATCGTCATACCGGGCTGTTATCGATTGCTACCGCCAGAGGTCAACTTTATGTACCTTGAGCGGGGGGAGTGGTTCCATTTCTTGGGAGACGGGTTGGTAGTGTTTTGCCACCGGGGTATGATTCGCGAGGCGAAGTGAGCTTAGTGGTCTACTTGCTAGCTTTGAGAGTAGTGAGTGTGATGAGACCATGTTGTATTGCCGAGGGTGGTTTGTGAGTATTCGATGTCTTTCCGAAGATCTGTTAGTTTGCCACCTCATCGAGAGATAGAGTTTTCTATTGATTTAGTGCCCGGCACGGCGCCGATTTCTTATGGCACCTTATCGTTTGCTCCAGCAGAATTGTTGAGTTGAAAAGTTAGCTCAGGAATTGCTAGATAAGGGTTTTGTTCACCCTAGTGTTTCCACCGTGGGGACACCGGCCCTCTCTGCTAAAAGGAAGATGGTGCCTTGAGATTGTGTATGACTACCGGAGGTTGAATCGGGCTACGGTTAAGAAATAAGTACCCTATGCCCCGTATAGATGATTTGTTTGACCAGTTTGAAGGGTTCCCGTTGTTTCTCTAAGATAGACTTGAGATCGGGTTACCACCAGTTGAGGGTCAGGGAAGGAGGATATTTCCTAAAGACGGCATTCCGTACTGCGGTATGGCCATTATGAGTTTCTGGTGATGCCATTCGGGCTTACAATGCACGGACGAGTTTTATGGAACTTGATGAGCTGGATCTTCCGGGAATTTTTTGATCGGATTTGTAGTCGTTTTCGTGGACGATATCCTTATCTATTCGCCCTCTGAGAGGAGCAGTGAAGGCACACTTGAGAGTGGTGCTTGAGTTACTTAGGAGCCCCAATAGGCTGTATGCGCATGTTCGGGAAGTGTGGAAGTTCTGGCTAGGAGAGGTGAAATTCTTAGCGCATGGGAGTATCCGAGGAAGGGGTGTCTGTTGATACATCCAAGACTGAGGCAGTGCAGGATTGGGCACAGCCTAAGAGTGTGTTTGAGATCCGCAGTTTTTGGGATTCAGCTGGAGTACTACGTCGGTTTTGTGAAGGATTTCTCTAAGTTAGCTTCGCCGTTGATACTAATGACACGGAAAGGGGTCAAGTTTGTGTTGGAATGAGACTTGTGAGAAGTCGTTCCAGAGAGTTGAAGGTTAGATGACCACCGCCCTTATTATTCCAGAGAGAGGGTTGGTTATGCTGTTTTACGATCCTCACGAGAGGGATTTGGGTTGTGTGTTGATGCAAGAGGGGAGGCGTGGTAGCTTATGGCTCACGTCTAGTTGAAAATTCACGAGGAAGAATTACCTACTACGTCACGCCTAGATTAGCGGCTGCTGATTCTTATTTGCCTTGAAAATCTGAGGCACTACCTTTATGTGAGAGTATTCGAGAGTGTTCTCGACCACAAGAGTTTGAAGGGTATCTGTTTACAGTAAACAGAGAGACTTGACTGAGCAGAGGAGCAATGGATGGAGTTCATTGAGACTAACGACTTTAGAGTTAAACTAATCACCCGGGATAGGCCAATGTTGTGGCGGATTGCCACTTAAGTAGGCAATCATTAGTGTTAGCTTGTATAGCCATCGCCGGGAATGGGGGAGATGTGGGGCACTTTAGCGAGTTTAGATTTGCTACTGGGGCGAATCTTGTCTAGATGGCGCAGCCTTGTTTTCCTTGTGGTGTCGCGTATAGCCTACACTTGGACTAGAGAATGTTTAGAGACACAGAGAGTGACCTTGAGGTTTGATCCCCTTTCAGGAAGATCGTCAACAGTGGGATAGTTGAGCTAGAGAATGCGGATGGGCATTATGACGGTTATTCCCTACGCAGAGTGTGTACAACCGAGACGCGTTTTTGTAGGATGCAGCAGATCTGCTGAAAGAGGAAGATTGAACTCACGAAGAGTATTCACCACTTACACGTCTTGCGTGCAATCCGGTGAGGCACTAAAGATTGTATCGGATGTTTAAGGTCAGACATGTGGTTGGTGGCAGGGTATGAAGAGAGATGTGGCTTGTGTTATTGTATCGTAAGTGCCTTACTTGCCAGGCAAGGTGAAGGCGAGCATCAGAGGCCAGCGGGTTTTGTTGCAAACCCCTGCTCATTGACCGAGTGGAAGTTGGGAGCTATGTCACTATAATACTTCGTTCCTGTAAGGTTCCTATGCCAAGAACTGATAAGATCTCAACTGACCGTAGTTGGAGTGTTTTCTATTTTGGTTCCAGATAGGTAGTGTTAGGATATCGAATAACAAGGATTTGACTACAAGTTGGCGCACTTTAATTCCTATGCGTCGTGAGAGATTCGGTAGATCATGCTTGCGACTTGTATATTCGGTGATCTTAGTGAGATTGCACGGGGTCCCAGTGACGATCGTCTCAGATAGAGATTCTCGTTTTACCAGCCAGGTTGTGGCAGAGTTTGGGCAGAGTGCCCTTGGGCCTAAGTTGACGCTTTAGACGGGCTTACCATCCGCAGCCCATTTTTTTCCATATTACCATTTCAACCCTCAGGTCCCATTTTCATCAATGATTCAACATTTATTCCATTTCTCTATGCCAAACATGCATCTAGGTTTATTATAAATAAAAAACCCAACTTTTGTAAAAATAACACAAAAGCCCCAAACTTTCACAAAATTACCAAACCAACCCCAACATCTCAAAATACTAAAATTTAAAGACAAAATCCATAGAGAGGAGTAGGATATCCCTACCTCAAATTCGGAGCTCCAAGGGAGAAGATGACAAAACCCAACGTGCTCCAAATCCCGAAATTTTCAGATTAGAATGTAGCCTCGACGATCAACAACTTTTTTGTAAAGGCCAAAGATGAGCAAATCACTCATACTAGATCAAAACCTAGAGAGAAGGTAGAGTTCTAGAATGAGAGAGCTCAACAATGGTGTTTTTGGAAAAGTAGGAGAGAGAAAGAGAAAGTGAAAAAGTGATTTGAAAAGTCAAAATTCGGAACTTAAACCCAGTCGCCCCGCTCGAGCGTCAAACACCCCGCTCGAGCGTCACTCACGGACTCCCGCTCGAGCGCCAAAAATCCCGCTCGAGCGGCGGATACACACTCCCAGAACTTTTACAGAACTAGGTCTCTGCTCGAGCTTCCAACTCCCCGCTCAAGCGTCACTCACACAACCCCACTCGAGCGGCCAATCCCACGCTTGAGCGTCCACCACTGCACAGGAAATACTGGATGGTGCAATTCCCGCTCGAGCGCCAAAACCCCCGCTCGAGCGGACAGGTCAAAATCTGGGCAACTAGTTTTGGTTTCTAAACTCAACCAACCTGTAACAAACCTGCCCAACACATCCTATAACCCAAATACAAAGTAAGAAAGGATGTAAACCAGATATAAATCAACTGCCAACATCCACGGACACATGTCCGATCACTGTACAACAAGGGTAAACCCAGGATCGCTATAGTGACCCTTTTTTTTTTTTTTTTTTA
>NW_021028627.1:114316-129222 GCF_004153795.1 Camellia sinensis
GTGAGGGCTTTCTATTTTTCCACCTTGGTGAAGCTAACTTGCTCGATCAATTTTTCATTCTCCACGCGTAGCTCGGTTAGAGTTGTCTTTAGCGCTTTCAGCTCGACGTCTTTGGCCTAACCGTCAGCAATGGCCGCCGAAGTTGTCTTCTTTAGCTCCAATACACGTTTATGGGCAATGTGGCTCTTTTGTAGGCCTGAAATTCAATCCACAAATGATCAACCAACCTGAGCAAAGAGTAAGTGCTAAGGAAAGTAAATATAGGATTCAAGCTTACCAGAACCAGAGATCTGGTAGCCGATCGAATTGCTTTTAGTTCGATCAGCTGTTCGTGCCTCTCCATGTCAACTGACAGGAAAACACTTTTTGACAAGTAGAAGGCCAGCATGTGGTTCTTCTTGGCTCTAACAGAGTCGGCGGTGGACACAACACGACCTTTGAAGGTCACGGCCAGTGTCCACACTGGTGGGAAAAAGGGGCTTGCTTGGCCAGAATGAGCAGGCTGTTATTTAGATAGCTTGACCTTAGGAAGTGCAATCTCTTCCTCATCCACCAAGCGTTATTGCTCGGTGGATGAAGTGCGAGCGCACTTGCTTGGCCGAGATGAGGTTGCCCTAGTGGTTGGTAGGGTGACAACGGTATCACGCGATTGATCAATAGGAACTTGCTTAGTTTAGACTTCGACGGAGGTTTGCTTGGTGATAAGAGCTCGCACGGCTCTCCTCTTGGCCATTTCTTGCTCTTTAGTGAGGGGGACGAGATTGATTTGAGGAAGGCTTAGGTCTGGTTTTGGTGAAGGTTCGAGAAAGAAGTCGGTGACTTTGTTCCTCCTCTTGCTGTTATACTGATAGGTCGGCTCGAAGTTTAGTAGCTCGGTCTGATCCCGATACCGATATCTTAGCGCAATGCGGAGCCCATCCTAGTTACCGTACGAATAATTCTCCTTGAGCACGTTCAAATTTGCAAAGAGATGAATGATTAGCACGATAGTAAGTGATTAAATAGTTAAGCATAAGATCGAGTTACTCATACCAGCTGTGCCTGTATTCCAGTTTATGTTGTAGCCCAATATCCTGGCCTCCTGGTCCTTGCAATTTCCAGAGACCCAGAGAAAGTCATCGTCGTGTAAATTTTTGTCTGATGTGTACTTGACGACTTTTTCTTAGCCTCTTTTGAATTTGAGGTAGTAGACCCAACCATCATCATTTTAATCGATCGAAAATTAGTGGAATATCTCAGCCAATCCAAGGTTGAGGCCAACACGGCGATTGAGCTCAGCGATGCCGTTTATGATCCTATACATGTTGGTGGACAATTGGGTTGGGCCAAGTCTGGTCTACCTGAGAAATTCACAAATAAGGGGTTTGACCAAGAAGCGGAGTCCATCATCTACTATTGATATTATGGCAAAGGGGCGACAACCGAGCCTGTCCCAATGTATAGTATCTTGCTCGGCTAAGGTGAACTGCACGTCATCAGGAACGTTGTAATCCCGCCTAAATTCTGTTATGGCCCCTGGCAAGCTAACCATGAAGCCATATTTGCCCATTGGCTTTAAGTTAAGGGTTATTGGGGTTTGTTCGGCTGAATTGATCAACGTTGTTTTGTTGCTCATTTAAGCTGCATTGATAGAGGGGCAAAGTGAATGGAGTGCTTGGACAACCTAGTCAAGTCTGCAACGTGAAAAAAATAAAATGTGTTAAGCCCAAAATGTTGATCGGGCTAAAGACAATAGTTTGCTTGGTCGAGAGTGTGCGTGTGAAGACTTAGTGTGGTCATCGGCTGGACACAGCTTGGCCCACTACCAGTTCAAGGTTTTAGCTTGATGCTGGCTGAGGACAAGGATTCAATTCGGTTTGGACTGAGGGCAAGGTTTTAGCCCGGTTCAAGCAGCACGACTAGCTCATTGGGTACATTCAATGTTGTACATACAGGTTTTTAGCTGGGTTGCAGCATACTTTTGGATCAAAATCACAGTTGTGATCTTATGGAATTTTGAGGGTTGTCTAAAGGCCTTGATGCGATTCACAAGCTCTTTCAAGCGCATTTTAGTGGATATTTACACTATAATATTATATTTTAACGTAGATAGTGGGTTAACAAGATTGCTAAACAGGTAGAATGTTCATGGAAAAACAGTAATAGGTACGGAGAACTTACTAATTTAGGCGTGAGGTTAAAACCCAGTTGGAGGAGGTCTCTCATTATACGAATGCGAATCCATAGGAGCTGAAATTGGCTTCGATTTGGGGCAAAGGTGGAAGAAACAAAAGGATTGAGGCTCTGGTTCAAAGGTTCGAAACTGAGAAGATGAATAGTGGGATTGACTCTTCACTATATTTGAATTATATTTGTACAAGAAGTAGAAAGGTGGGATGATTCATATTTTTTAGGGATAGTGCAAGATGGCTGTAACAGGGGTACGTGCATTAATAGGGGCATGCCACGTGTCTTAGGAGTAAAATCGTGTCAGATGAGCTAGACAGTTGACGAGACACCTTGCAATCGAGTAGACCTCGTGACCGAGCAACCTTCTTAGCTCGGTTGAGCTAAGCATTATTAGCTTGGCTAGAGAGGCGTAATCCCAATCATGCTCCGCAGAAGGAATTAAGGGACAATTGAGAGGGTAATTTGTGTTGCAAATTGGGTTGAGCTAGGCAAAATCTTCTTTGGAAGTTTAGGCCACACAATGGGCTGAGATAAGAGTTTTGTGTAGCTCAGTCTTGGGCCGAGCAGGCACTATGCCGATCACAGATGTGTTGCTAAGGCTTGGACCTAGTTATCTGAGGCCAGACCTTTATCGCGCCGAGATGATTGCTAGTGCAGAGGGCCGAGCTAGGTGTAGCTCGGCTGAGTGCCATCCTGTAGATAGGGTCATCACGGCTCTGCCATGGGGAGCACAGAGCCGAGATAGCTTGGTTGACCGCAGTGATAGCTAGAATAAAGAGTTTAAACCATCTCACCTGGGTGGTGGTGAGAAGGGTTTTCTAAGGATTGGTGTTATCCTTTAGCTGTGTGATTCTTAGGAGGACTCTGCTAAGGAAAGTTAGAGTTCTATTAGGATTGTGGCAAGTAGAATCTATAAAAGCTCATAGTAGGACCTATGCACAAGTATTGCAATTCTTACTCTCTAATACACAGAGTTTATTATCTATTGTCTGATTGCTGACTTAGGCATCAGAAGGGTTTCTGGCACACACCCGTCGGCTAGTTCATGTGTGTTTTCAGGTAGCAAAGCGACGACGTTTGGAGAAGTGCAAACTTGATCAACAGGATTATACGAGCAGATTATTTTGTGCTCGCACAATCACCATTTAAGGAGTTAAGATTGACGAACAAGCATAGGAGTATCATATTATTGTAAGTGACAATACACACCCCCAGAATCATTGTTGGTGTGTGTATCTCATTCTACAAACATAATCGAAATAAATTTCAATCAAATGAAAAATAATAAATTATATTTATAGTCCCCATATTTTTCTTCTACTGTTAATTTAGTTTTTATAATTTTAATCAATTCAATTTTGATCATTAATTTTATATTTTGTGTCAATTTTATCGAATTGATAATGCTCATTAGGATTTTTGCAAAAAAAAAATTAAATAATAAATAAATAAAAAATGTCGCTAAATTAGTTGAGGTTAATTCAATGAGTTGAACTCAATAGACAAGTTTAGAATTTTGCCTATGAAAGCATAATTCATTCTTGCTTATATGCGTATTTTTCATCCAAAATATTAATAATTGTAATCAATTAGACCAAACTGAGATAAAATCATAAATTCATAATCAAAAGCAAACCAATTACAATTAGAGAAATTAAAATGATGTAAAAGTCAAAATATGGATATTTAGTTTCCAAATTAAGGATTCTTAAATATTGAGTTTGCATGCTGTTCAATATGTTGTTTAAACTTGAAAGACGGTCCATTTTACTGTACATGGATAACTAGTCAATCAAAAATCAATTTTTGCCACCAAGGTAATTAGAGGTATGCAACAAAAGCCCCATGTTGTATCTTGGCAACTTGATACAAATGCCCCATGGCATTTTTAATAACTGTTGGACATGTGTTCTCTTCTCAATCACAAATATCATCACATATAGCCTAGGCCCTGGAAGCTGGCTTCAATTCTAGATTAAGATTGTGTTTAGATCATAGAATTAAATAGGAATTTTAAGAGAAAAGAAAAAAGGGAAGAAAAATGTGAACAATATGAGTGAATTATAATTTTTTTTGAGAAAATTAGTGAAACATTTATTTCTAACTTTGTGTAATAAGAGAAGTCCAATATATTTTTTTTTTATTAGTTAAGGTCCTTCAACATTTTCACAGAGAAAATTTGATTTAGAGAAATTTTGGCCCCTACTCAGAGAAATTTCTGTGATATGATCACAGAGAAATTTCAAAATTTCTCTGAGTCGAGATGAAGTTTCTCTGACTTAGACAAAATTTTTTTGAGTCGAATTTTATTTATAGAAATGTTGAGGAACCTTAACTATTATGAAAATATTGTACGTTCTTTATCGTATAAAATTTTAATATCAGGAACCTTAAAAAATTCTCCATTTTTTTTTTCTTTTAAACTTCTATCTAGATATATGATCCAAACACAATTTAAAATTACAGTGCATTCACAAGGAATGAGAATCATTGTGTACCCCTCATGAGTGTACTGTGACTTTTCCCCCCTTTTTTTTAGTGTAATTTATCTCGTGTTAATTGAATCTTTATATTTTGAATTGTATTAATTTTTTCCTTTAATTTTTCACATTGCATCAATTTAACCAAATTAATACGTTATACTAAGAAATTGAGCAAAAATGAAAAGCAAAATGGTTCATTCAAAGGAAATGAACCATTTACATCAACCCCTCCCTTTGAGGAGAATAAATTAACTATTTTTTCTCAAATTAACTATTTTTTTTGTTGATTTCCGTTCAATTTTTAAACAGGAGCATTGCCAATTAGATTAAACTGACACAAATATGAGAATTTCAAGTACGATGTAATTAAAATTGCAAAAACCGAATCAACTACAAGCATGCAGTCCCCAGTGATTAGGAATTTCCCATTTGCAGTCCCACATATTCCACCCTACACAGACAATGCTTACCCGTGGAGGAAGGAAATTGCAGGTTATAAATAATCACAACCAAGCCAAACTTTGCAACTGCGTACCAAAAATAAAAAATAAAAAGAAAGAGATCTGAAAATGGCATCACCACTTTCAGTAATAGGTTTTCAGCTACTCCAGTTATTTTACGTATGGAGTGGCATATGTGTCGTAGCCATGGCACTTGTACATGTTGGAACACTCCCGGCAGCCACTACAGCTAGTAGTACCTTTGTTGGGAACGAGACTGATCGTTTTGCGTTGCTCGCCTTCAAGTCAAAGATTTTGCATGACCCTCATGGGGTTGTGAGCTCATGGAACAATTCTCTCCATTTCTGCGAGTGGCAAGGTGTCATATGCGGTCACCGGCACAGGAGAGTCACCGTTATAGACTTGAAGTCCAAAGGTCTAGTTGGTTCCTTGTCTCCTTATGTAGGGAACCTCACCTTCCTTCGGAGGTTGTGGCTCTATAACAACACTTTTCAGGGTGAAATCCCTGTTGAACTCGGTAACCTATTCAGGTTGCAAATTTTGAACCTGAGCAACAACAACTTTGAAGGAGAAATTCCAGCTAGCTTATCCCGCTGCTCCAACCTCACACACCTTGGTGTTGGTAAAAATAAGCTAGTGGGGAAATTCCCCAAAGAGCTTACTTCCTTGCCAAAGCTCACAATTCTTGCCATTCAGGTGAACAATTTGACGGGAGGTATTTCTCCATTCATTGGGAATCTTACTTCTCTGAAAAGCTTTAATGCTGGTGGCAATTCTTTTAGAGGAAGTATTCCAGATACCTTGGGTCAATTGAAAAAACTAGCACAACTTGGATTGGGTCGCAATCAACTCTCTGGTATGATCCCTCCATCTATTTATAATCTTTCCTTCCTAAATGTCTTTTCTGTGGCTTTTAACCAACTTCATGGTAGTCTTCCGCCAAGCTTTGGTTTCATGTTCCCTGATCTTCAACTCCTCCAGTTAAATGATAACCAATTTACCGGAACCCTTCCATTGTCAATATCAAATTTTTCAAAAATCGAACATTTTCAAGTAGAATATAACAACTTCAATGGGAAAATAACAATTAATTTTGGAAGACTACAGAATCTCAAGGACATAGCTCTATCTGATAACAATTTCGGAAGTGGGGAACCTGATGACCTAGCCTTTATTGGTTCTTTGGCCAACTGTAGCAATTTGGAAGCATTGGGTATGGAGGTAAACCAATTTAGAGGGGTGTTACCAGAATCTGTTGGCAACCTGTCAAAGAATCTGTTTGCCTTTATTCTTGGTAGAAATCAAATATATGGAACTATTCCTTCAACAATAGGTAACCTTGTCAACTTGGATGTATTAGGTATGGAAGGTAACCAATTCACAGGTACAATTCCAACTAACATAGGAAATCTTCCAAAGATGCAAGTGTTGAATTTCGAAATGAACCACCTCTCAGGGAAAATTCCAAATTCCATCGGAAACCTGTCATTGTTGATTGAACTTTCCTTAGGGAGCAACAGACTAGAGGGGACCATACCCTCAAGGCTTGCTAACTGTAAAAGGCTGTTGTTCCTGGACCTTCACCAAAACAACTTGAGTGGAAACATTCCCAAAGAACTCTTGAAAGTCTCATCTTTGTCAATTTCATTAAATCTAGCTTGGAATCGTTTGTCTGGTTCCTTGCCAACAGAGGTTGGAAACCTTAAAAATTTAATGGCATTGGATATCTCTGAGAATAGGTTGTCTGGTGAAATTCCTAGCAGTCTCGGTAGTTGCACTAGCCTTGAAAACCTTTATATGCAGGAAAATTCTTTTCAAGGATCCATTCCTCTATCATTCGAATCTTTGAGAGGTATTCAAAACTTTGATCTTTCTCATAACAACTTGTCTGGAAAAATTCCGACTTTCTTAGAGAAATTTTCCCTAATGATTCTCAATTTGTCCTTTAATGATTTTGAGGGCGAGTTACCAATGGAGGGAGTTTTCGCAAATGCAAGTGCAATATCAATTGTTGGAAATCATAGGCTTTGTGGGGGTATTTCTGAGCTACAACTACCGAGTTGCATCACCAAGAAATCAAAACATAAGATGCCTCTTTCACATATATTGGAAATTACAGCAGCTTCTGTACTTGTTGGAGCAGCGCTTTTGTCATTCTTTACAATTTATTTGTTCAAGGAGCAAAGAACAGCTCAATCTACAGTTCCAGTGTTGAAAGAATCATTCTTGAAAGTCTCTTATGAGAAACTCCTCAAAGCAACAGATGGTTTCTCTTCTGCGAACCTAATTGGTTTTGGTAGTTTTGGCTCAGTATATAGAGGAATTCTCGTTCAAGATCGGGAGTTTGTTGCTGCTATCAAAGTACTTAACCTTCAAAATCGTGGAGCCATCAAGAGTTTCATGGCAGAGTGTGAAACCTTGAGAAATATTCGACACCGAAACTTGGTTAGGATCATAACTTCTTGTTCCAGTGTTGATTTTCAAGGGAATGAGTTCAAAGCTCTCGTTTATGAGTTCATGCCAAATGGGAGTCTAGAGAGGTGGTTGCATGCAAGTCTAGAAACAAATGATGGGCAAAATGAGCAGCAGAGACTCAACCTTCTACAAAGAATAAACATCGCCATAGATGTGGCTTGTGCGCTAGATTATCTTCATCACCAATGCCAAAAGCCGATCATTCACTGTGATTTGAAGCCAAGTAATATCCTTCTTGACCGTGAGATGGTTGCCCATATTGGAGATTTTGGTCTAGCTAGATTTTTCCCCGAGCTCACCAATCCAAATCAAAGTAGCTCAATTGGAGTAAGGGGAACCATCGGATATGTAGCTCCCGGTAACAACTCTTTACCCTTCTTCTAATAGAATATCTTACTGGAATATGTAGAATGTATTGCTTTCATATTATGGAATTCATATTTATCATAATTGATTTTTCCTTTTTCTTTTGTATCAATATGCTTTTGCGGAAAATGATCCTTGGGCTTTGAATGTGAATTGTTTTAATGGCAGAGTATGGGCTTGGAAGTGAGATGTCAACTTATGGTGATGTCTACAGTTATGGGATCTTGTTATTGGAGATGATAACAGGGAAGAGACCCACAGAGAACATGTTTGAGGAAGGGCATAATCTTCATAACTTCGCAAGAATGGCCTTGCCTGACCGAGTGATGGAGATTGCAGACCCGGTACTCCTAGACAATGAGGAAGAAGAGGCTAGAGCAACAACAATTCAAGTGAACAATGGCAGCAAAATTGTGGAATGTTTGATTTCCATGGTCAATATTGGAGTGGCATGCTCTACAGAGTCACCACAAGGTCGAATGAGCATAAGTAATATCCTCCATGAACTTCATTTGGTCAAGAACAAACTCCTAAAAGACGAACTTCAAACTAGGTACTAAATTGAAAAGGTCTTGTTCAATATTTCTACTTCATTCTTCTATAGAATTGCTCTTATTGTTTCTCTAACATTTGTTTTGATCCTCCATGGTTTGTCCTTGTTAACAGGACGCTGCGTAGATTATAGGACGCTGCGTAGATTATTGGACGATAATGGGAGCGAGCATGGCATGTTTTCTAGTGTGAGATTTCAAATGAACTTATTCTTTTCCAATCAAAAAATATCAATTGAAAACAATTCAATTTCATTAATATGGAAATGTCTATTCTCACAGGTTTTTGTATAGAATATAATACTGGGACAACTATCAAAATCTAATGCACTTTGATGGACCTTTAAAGAATTAAATCAACAGTTATCATGTCAATCTGTATTAATACCCACATTATGCAATTCAATCACATAATGTGGGTAATCTAAAAGACTATTGACCGTGATTTGAACAATCAATAATGCTTTTATGTGTTTGAATTTCATGAATTATGAGTCTGGAACCAATCTTGATTGAGTTCAAATTTATATCGTACACTGACATGTACAATTTTTTCTCTTTGGTAACTAAATTACAGGACAATATGAAGCTTGATGCTTGTCAAAACAGTGAGAAACGGTGAACAGTAAGTCAAATTACAGGACAATATGAAGCTTGATGCTTGTCAAAACAGTGAGAAACGGTGAACAGTAAGTCAAAACAGTGAGAAACGGTGAACAGTAAGGAAGAGGATTATGATTATCACAAATTGTATAAATAATACTATATGATTACTAGATTATTTTGGATTCAGTCAGTATGAGAGAATGATAATGTAATGTACGTGTGATGTGAGTTTGTTTTCCTTTTTAATTTCAGACCTTCAATTTTATATAAAAGGTATTCAATTTTGGATCAATTTTGTCACCTATAATTAGATGGAACTTGCGGACGTGGCACCGAAACTTTGTTTGAAGCTTCGTTTTACCCTCCCCAAACTATTCGAAATATCAATTAGAATCCTGAATTTATTAAAATAATTATATTTAATATTTAATTAATAAATTTTTATATAAAAAAGAGAGAAAAAAAATTTAAACAAAAAGCTTTAAGCATTTGTAATATCGAATATTTTCCGTAGAGTGTTACTAACTTTAATGTTGGAGTGCCCTTCTATCGATGATACGACCTATTAAATACTATTCTCGATTTTGTAGGTGGATATCTTGAGATGTTTATCTTCATTGTTCAATATCGTTTCTCAAATCTCAAAAGAAAATGTTCTTCTCAAAACAAGTGTGAAACTAATTACTCTCATGGCCGAGCTACCAATTACTGCTATGGTAGCAATAGCTTTGGAAAAACTAGCTCCGATATCAATAAAATCAATTCATGAATGAGCAATTGTAAACAAGCAGTGCAACTAATTACCTTGCAACTCCTAAATTTGTCAAGATCTTGAAAATTTTACCATGATTACATCACACTAAAATCTGGGGCCAAGAGGAGTGGATGAGCCAGGATATGGGTAAATAAATTGAAGCATGATTAGTTACCCCCTACAAAAAGACAGTGTGGCTGCATCGTCGAGACTTTGAATTTTTTTGAATTATTAATCCAAGCATCGAAATATTATTATAAGTTGTTATGTTGAATTTTTATTATTTGCGGTGCATGAATTTTTTTTGCATTATTAATCCAAACATGGAGATATTATTAGTTATTATGTCAGATTTTTATTATCTGCGGAGTATGAATTTTATGCATTATTATTCCGAGCATGAAGATATTTTGATAAGGTATTATATTGGATTTTTATTATTTGCGAAGTATGAATTTTGTGCATTATTATTTTCAGCATGGAGATATTATTATCCGTTATTTGATCAGATAAGCCGCCGAATTTGAGATTTGGATGGAGACTGTTGTTTTATCAAATATGCTGCCGGATTTGGGATTTGGACGGAGACCATTATTTGATCAGATTTGCTGCCGGATTTGGGATTTGAATGAGATCGTTACTTGGTCGGATATGCCACCGAACCTGGATGGAGAATTTTATTTTGGTCAGATATGCCACCGGACTAAGATGAAATCCACACTTCGTAGATCACGAGGGCAAGATGAATTGCTTTGCCTATTGGAAAATTCAGGAGCAAGATGAATTGCTTTGCCTCTTGGGAAATTCAGGGACAAGATGAATTGTTCTGCCTCTTAGGAAATTCAAGGATAAAATGAATTGCTTTGCCTCTTAGAAAATTCATGAGCAAGATGAATTACGCTTCCCTTTGGTAAAATCAGGGGCAAGATGAATTGTCCTTTCCTTTGGTAATTTGGAGGCTAGATAAATTGCGCTTTCCCTTGGTAATTCCTTAGCCGAGTTGTGGCGCTTAGTGAATCACAAGGGTAAGACGAATTGTGCTTCCCTTTGGCAATCAGTGGATCCCAGGTAAACTGCCAATAGGTCCTTGAAAAACCTTAGTGATTTGTGATTCGGACCAGAATTAATTGCAACAATTCCCAAACAATTAAAACTAACAATCTAAATTATCTAGCCTGTACAAAAGTGATTTAGATTGTTTCTTCAAAATTAATAAATCGACACAACCAATTTTTACGTGGAAAAAACCACATTTGGAGCACCTCCAATTTTCATTAAAAAAACACGAGCGAAACGCCACTAATCAATCCACTAAGAAAGAAAGAAAGAATAGAAATTTACCAAAATAAATTACCCAAACTCAATTAATTTGTCTTTAACCATTTGTATCTCTTTCACCACCGCCTTCATCTTGGACTTGATCAGCTTGATGTTGAATCCATAACATCCATGTGAAATCAACAACCACGCACAGCTTCGAACTCCTTCGAATACTCCACGCTTGAATCTCCGGAATCCACCGAAGAAGAACTTCTCTTGTATTCATGAAATCAAACCCACAACCCTTTGATCTAACTCTCTTGATTCATGAACAAACTCACAAAGAAATCAAAGGAAAACAAGCACAAAAACCTCTAGAAGAAAACCCTAAAACCCAAGAAGAGAATCTGGAAGCCGTAACCCTAAATTTTGACTGAAACGCAACTTTATAGCAAATAGGGCCGTGACGGTAACTTGAGCGCAAGATCTCTCGCTCGAGCAATGAGACTAATATGAGTGTATTCCTTAAGTGCCTTCGCTCGAGCCACCAAGAGGTTCGCTTGAGTGCACAAAATTCCTTCCCAATATTTTTACAGACAGAGAAAATTACTGGGAGCAAAGTTTTTTCGCTCGAGCCAGGCTTCCTTCGCTCGAGCGAGCAAGGCAAATTACTAGGAAACTTACAACTCAATAAACTATGTTTGTTCGCAGAATTGACAAGACTAAGGGACCTAACAATCTCCCCCTTTGTCAATTCCCAGACAAAATATTTTAACAAGTTTTCCTAGCAAACACACGCACTAGACCCAACAACTACGTGAACAAACACTACGAACTCCTTTAAACCACCATTTTTTATGCAAACATCCTTGAAGAAACACCCTGCAAAAATATATAATCCAAAGCACGGGGAATAGATAAAGTAATCAAGGAAAAACAAATAACTGATCAAGATATAATTATAAAATAATTAAAGTCCAAACTTGATTAGTCTAATCCAATATCCCACAAGGTACCAACAGTTATATCCCAACAGTTTATATAATGCAAACCCAATATCCCAAAAAGATAAAAATATCCCAAACAACCCAAACATATACCAAAAAGACCCAAAAATATACCAAAACGTTATACTTCCCCTTTTTGATCTAGAGAGACAAAGGGAAGAGGAAACAAAAACTAAACAGGCTAATAATTAAATAAAACAAACTGTCCAAAAACAAAAAATCAAACATCATTGTGAGGACAGTGGAGGCTGCTGTTGCATCTGTAAAAGAGAAAGGATTTGAGCAAGCATGGTGGTCTACTGAGCTAGGCAGCCATCAAACGCATCAAGCCTAGCATCCATCTGATCAAGGTGGTGCATGATGGATTGCTCGAACTGATGATGCTGGCCGCGAAATGATCGAGGACGCAACTCCGGGGCACCTGCATCTACCACATCAAACCCTACCTCCTTGGCGAGGGGATCATCACCTGTATTGGAACCCCAGCCCCAAACGTCCCCCCCTTGACATGGGCTTGACTCTAGGAAACAGTCTATTTGGTGATAGGTTTAATAGGCGAAGCAAACTCATCATCTTCAAAAGTAGGGACACCCAGAGGAGAGAAGACGGTTTAACAAACAACCATAAGGGAGATCTAAGGATTTGCGACCCTCAAAGACGCCTATCATTTTGGCCACAATCATTTCAGACAGGTACATAGGGAGGCGATGATCAATACAGTACAAAACATAACCCTAATCTTGAGTAATGTTGGAGGAATGAGTGGTGACATGAATGTTGGCACATACAATGATATTGAGAAGGTGAAACCGGGAAAACAGCTCATTTTTTCAAATGAGTGCCTCGGTGATCCAAGTTCGAGGAGTGCCACATAATTCAGTGGTGACTTGGTCAAAATCCGCAATGTTGTGGGTAGCAAGAAATGGATAGTGGCAGTTTCGGACTTCAGGAAGGCCAAAAAACTGACGGAGAAGCTCTTCATCAAGGAAAATCTCTTTGTTACGAACCCAAGTGTGGAGAGAAGGGGCAACTTTGCTTATGGAGTGCATATTGTAGTAGAACTCCCGGACCCAACTAAGGTTTTGTGGACTGAAGAAATGAAAGACCTGGTCACCCCCCAAAGCATCGAATAGAGACTGGATAAGGATAGACTCAAAAGCACTGGGTTAGACATTCTATTCTAAATGAACTATCCAAGAATGATAAAAATCCTAATGCAGGTTGGACTTTTCTCTAGATTGGAATTTAGCTGTATTGTAATTGGGATGTGACACAGTGGTTTTGCGACATTTAGAAGACTCGGCCATAACTGAAAGACACACAGGAAGACCACCACAATTAAAACCCCAAAACCAACCTACGAAGTCAGAATCACACCCCGATTACAACCCCCAAAACAAGAAAAACAATAGAGAAAAGGTTGTTAGTATCCAGGGTTCAAAAACAAGTAAATGCAGGAGAATAGCAGCATAAGTAAGACAAGGTGAGCAGCAACCATGATAACAGTGAGAGAAACCAAAGCCAAAAATTATCACTAGCAGGTTAAAAGAGTAAGCATCCACAACATGATGAAGGAGGATATGGCACAAAATAAACCAGAAACACTGCATCAGCCAGAATATATATGCAAGAGGAAATATGAAGACATCAATCAGGAAAGCAAGTCAACTCTCAAATAAAAGCAGCATGAGTGCAGCAGAAATAGTAAAGCAAAATTAGATCAAAACCCTTGCAAACCCGACATGAGGGAGGCAATATGGATTAAGCCAAAACCAAAACCCTAACACATGCACAGTGAAATGATGCACCCTAGAAATGATGCACAAACTGAGCAGAAAATAAATAAATAAGAAAAAAAACAAAGATAAAATAAATAAAAAATAAAACAAAATCCTAAAGTTCACAAACAACCCGAAGCAACACACAAATGGAGAGAGGGAGAACAAGGAAAACGAAATCGACAAGAAGGGAGAGAATCTTACCAGAAAACAGAGAATAAGAGGTTGGATTGTAGAAAGGAACACCTAAATCCAGTGATAGCCAAGGGACGAGCAACAAAGGAGAGGAAGTCTCCCTAAGAAAGAGGGCAATCAAAGAAAAATGTAAAAAAATGGGACTGAAGGGATGGAGAGCAGTTTATAAACCAAGACATGTCGCCGGAGCTAAGACACTTATGCGCATGGGATTGCTCCAGCCAAGACACTGTCTGTAGACACCCCATTTTTGACCGTCCTCAAGACTTGGACGTCACCGTTTGAACACTCGGTGATCATCCATGTTTGTGTTCGTTTGGAGTTCCCGGAGGTCTCGGCTACGCGCCTTGCCTCAGGATCTCCGAACTAGACCGTTTAGTGTCTGGTTTTGCACCAAACACTTGTGTTTTGCCTTTGAGAGGCAGGGTAGGGCTTGTAGACCATCCCCACCCACCACCGGCAGTGGCTAGAGGCCACCGGCTGGTTTTTGCTTCCATCGGCACTATAGGTCAGCATATTTTATTGCTCGTCGGCACTTTTTAGTGCCGGTTGGCCCTTCTTTTTGCCAAGATGGCATTTTTGGCCGGCCGACTACTGTGCATCTGCTTTTGCAGATATTTTAAGACAGTTGTCTTGCTTTTGCTCCCCTTCATACACGTGTATGGAGGGATCTCCCTCTTATGAAGCTTGTCTTGTAAGCTTTACAAGACAAAAACAAAACTGTGACATTGAGTCCTGAACTGTAGTAAGCCCAAATGAACAAAACGGGATTTCCTCCGGGACATTCGGGGACGTCTACAG
>NW_021028628.1:0-5000 GCF_004153795.1 Camellia sinensis
AAAAAAAAGTGTATTACCATAAAAAAAAAAAAGAGTTTCAAGATTTCAATATTTGCAAAACCCTAATTCAACTACTTAATCGTTCACAATTTGTGTTTTCTTTTAAACCGAATACAGGTATCAAATTTTGGGACGAAATGTGTATAGACAAAAAAATTGGGTGATTTTTCTCTTTCTCTCATTTTGTGGTCATATGTCTGTCACATTACTAACTTTTGTTGAAGACTTATATGAGACATTGAGACTTGACTAAAAATGTAATTGACTGTCACGATTTCATGTGTAAGAATCAAAGTAAAATTTAATTAGAAATACAGAGATCAAAATAAAATTTGATACAAAATGTAATGATATAAAATGTAATTTACACTGAATACAATAACAAATTGTCTATAAAGCAAAAGACTCGCAACCCAACAAACCTAAAGTGAGAAAGAGAGAGAAAGATGAGTAGCAAACTTGAGTTTCCAATGAATGGTGGAGATGGCGCCAACAGCTATTCCAAAAATTCTCGATATCGGGTACTTATTTTATATATCTCTTTGGTTAAATAATAATAATCAAATCTTTATTGTGAAAATTTACACCCAACTAAAGACGTAAAGAAACAAATTTCATTACAAGATTCTCTTAAAATATATTAATATATATATATATATATCATGCTCTGTTTATTTAGTTCCACTGTCAATGGTTTGAGTTTGGGGAAGGCCTTGTGTTTTTGATAAAAATTGATATATGTAAAATTTTTCATAAAGATTTATCAAATTAGATTCATATTCATGAATTATTTGTGTGAGAACAAACATCAGTATGAATCTCAACCCAAACTTATAACACCGATTAAAATGACATGACTTAAGGAGCTCCTCCCATTATGATGGGAAGTGATCTCCAAATTTCATTAGTCTTAAACTAATATTAGAAAAGAAAATGGTTAATTACATCAATGGTCCTTCTAATTTCTTCAAAGTTTTAGTTTAGTGTTTGTACTTGAATTTCATCAATTTGGTTCTTGAACTTTTTGATTTGTTCTAATTCGATCCTTACAACATTTTTAAGATTTTGTTTATTATATACTCTTGCCCCTTAAGTTTCGCTGTATTATAATTTTTTTTTTTTGCGCAAAATTTGTAATTACAATTATTGATTTATAATTTTAAGAAAATACTACGGACCCAAATGAATTATCAAATATTCTACTAAATCCCTCACATGGGTGTGGGATCCACACAAATCGCATGTGTATGAGTCCCACACCATGTGAGAGATTTGGTAAAATATTTGATAATTCATTTAGAGTTTCTAGCATAATTCATAATTTTAACAATAGTCTTGTTCATTATTATATTTTTAAGAGAAAAGTTAGAGATCATAAATTTTTTTTCATGAAAATGATCATGAAAGATTTATGATCATTGGATTACCTTGATTAGTATGCGGTGCTTTATTTTAAGTGTAATCACAAAACTTTCATGATTATTTTCATGAAAATTTTTTCATGATAGCTAGCATTTTTGTATTTTTAAATTGTTAGTTTGAGGTCCACTATACTTATAAATGCTAACTAATTTATTAATAAATCTTGTAAAACTCATTTTAAGAATTCTACACATGTTTTTTTTACAACCATTTACACCTTAATTTTAGCAATTCTCTAGTTATAAGTTATTATGGATTGTCCAACATGCAATAGATAAAACAAAATTTAATCTATTTAGTTGATTTTCTAATTCAGAAATATATGTTAAACTACTATTTATTTCGGCTCTTATTTATGCAATTAAAAGCAAGATTGAAACGAACTTAACCTAACAATTTAAGGCTTGATGCATTGACTACTAAATAGATGGGGCCTTTTAGTAATTAATCAATCTTTTGGGCTAATGAGTTATTTATATTTTTGGCTTAGGGATTAAATTAATTTGAAATTGAAACTTGAAGGACTTAATTGACACAATTAGAATTACAGGAACAAAAATGAAATATTTGTCAAACTTGAGGGACTATGTCTATAAAAGATCTGAACATTGACGAAAAAAAAAAGGAAAATTTACCCATAAGTCCTAGTTTCTGAAAAGTTGAACCATTTAGTCCTAAAAGTTTTCTTATGCTCCATTTAGTCCCATTTGCACATCAATCTAATGTTCGAAACATTAATCTGATGTTCGAAATCTAATGTTCGAAACATTAATCTGATGTTTGAAACATTGTAATGGGACCTTTCAGTCTATAAGAAAACTTTTAGGATTAAACAGTGTATAAGTTATTAATTTGGGATTTATTGGTGCAATCTCCTATAAAACGTAACTTGCTTAAAATATCAGAAAATTATTTATGGATATTCCTATATATATAAGAGAGTTTTGAAAGACTGCTTTGTATTTCTTAAGTGTATCTAAATTAAGTGGGTGTAAAATGTAAACAAAACTGATTAAAATGTTAAAAAAATAATAATAACAAAAAAAAAATATATAGATTAAAAACTCATAAAACTGTTTTTGAAAAATCAAAATTTTGATTTGGAGCTTTCAAAACTAGTTTTTCAAGTTTTCAATGTGTAATTTTATTAGTTTTATTGATTTAAAAAAAAGGGTGAAACACTAATAAATCTCAAATAGTAATCTTATGGACTGTTTAGTCATCTTTTTTTTTTCCCTATAAATCCAAAGGTCCCATTCTAATGTGAATTACATAAATTGCTAAAATGTGAGTTTTCTCATAACGTTGAAATTACTAAACGTAACACTTCAAAAAAACTTTCTAATGTACCTTTTTCAAATGTAATACTCCAATGTAACACCCCAAAAACATAACACTTCAATGTAACATAGTAAAAAAAATTTTGATATACATTTTCCAAATGTAACACTCTAATCAATATAACACACAAAAACTCCCTAATGTACTTTTTCCAAATGTAACACTCTAATATAACACCAAAAACCACACTACAAAAATGTAGATTTCCACGCTTGACAACCATCACTTCAACCAACAATTCTTTCAAAAAAAATCTTTTACATCTCACCTTTCCATCCCCAACTAAAAAATGAACTAGAAAAAATAAAAAAATGAATCATAAAAAGACATTCACTTAAAGTCAAATGACACCAAATCAAATAAATATAACTTTCCAAAACAAAAATGACTAATTGGTTCATAAAAAAACTCCTACGACTAAATGGATCAACATTTCCTCATATGGGATTTATGAGAAAAATTTTCTTAAAAAAAATATTTTAATCATTTTTGTTTTAGATTCAATTAATCTAGATACACTTAAAATGTACTACATTTGTGCAAAAATCTTTTAAAAAATCATTGAATACAAAAAAATACAAAAAAAAAATATATTTTCATATTTTGTTGTATTTAATGATTTTTTAAAAAAAAATTGTATAAATTTTATACTTTTAAATATATGTAGATTAAGTGGATCTAAACTGTTTAGAAAATTCACTCAAAAAATATGGACTAAAAATTTTGAAAACTATTTTTAAAACTTCAAACCAATTTAGTATATTTGTCAAAGATCTAAATGATGCAAACATCCGTTGGCATTTTAGGTGATTTTTTTTTCATATTTTTTAATTTTAATTTATTAAGTAAACTATTTCTTGCTCAGAAGTTACAAGTTTTCTTCTGATTTTATTGTTTGATTTTTATCTCATAGAAATTTATTGAAACTCTTAAATGCTTGAAATTATTCTATTAAATTGATAAGTGAAATAAAATAGTGTTTTCGAAATTTCACAGCTGCAAAAGCAAACAAAAACTATGGTATCTCGAAAAACGCATGAAATAAAAAATAAAAAATCATCCTTGATGAATGAACATGAGTAAATTTATGAACAACAAATTTCTCGATTGATGAGGGAAAAATTCCAACACCATCACCATTGAAAACTTGACATGTTATTGACGATTACTAGATACGTTTTTAACTAATAGTAAACAAATCAATTATTGTGATAAAATTTTCACTCAAAAGAAGTTGAGAAATATATTTAATCACAAGATTCTTGTAAAAATATTGTCAATAGCCTTATTTTTAATTTTTATTTTTTGAACTAGAATTCTTATTGTTTGCCTTCATTACACCTATTATCATTATAATTTATAATGATATTTGGGATGTGTCATATGAAGATAACAAAATGGGCCACCAAATTTTTCAACTTGATCTGGTATTTTTTTAACTATTGATAATGTATAAAATGAACCAATCATTCATTTTATAAAAACAATATTATCTACAAATTAAATATATATATATATATATATATATGTTTAGATCCAAAATATCCAAAAAAGGTATACAAATTACTAATAGATGTTGTTCAAAATTGTGAAATTAAATAAATAGATTTATGAAGAAAACAAATTATATACCAAGAACATATGCTGATAATTACAACTAAATTTCAACAGAAATATACAAAAAATAATAAAGGGTAAAGAGACAAAACCGAAACCTGCACGGAAGCAGTTTCCTTAAAACAGATTTCGCTACCTCACGGGTCGAGTGCTTGAGGAATCCCGGCGTCTGTCTCCCAGGATACGACGGTCAAAACCAGCAACGGCAGAAGCACTTTCTGTCTAGCTTAGCGAACAAGAACAGTGGCAGCACTCTCTCAATGTAGAAACTTTCTGGCAAATTGACTTGTAAAATGGAAACAAAAAATTTCTATATTGAAACTTGATAGGAGGGTCTCAATTTATACATGTAAAGGGGAGAAAAGAAGAGCCTCCAGCCTTTAAGGATGGTCATTAAAACACCAAGCATCCATAGCCCCTTTCCAAAAATATGAAAGTTTGGATGCCCAAAGGATTCACACCCTTTAGCCAAGAAAATGATTTAAATACTCTTTAAAATCCTATTCATGAATCTAACATCATGAGGCAATTTCTTATTCAAAACCCAATGGTTTTTGACTCACTTGGACCTAACACAATAAAAGGTTGGGACTCACTTTAATATTTAATTAAAGTGACCA
>NW_021028628.1:7500-13509 GCF_004153795.1 Camellia sinensis
TGAATATACAATCCACGGATTTCGGGCCTATCCTAACCCGTTTGGGTGTAGGAATCGCCACTATTACAAGACACCCCCACATTCGTAAGAATTTATACGAAGGCTTAACGCCTTTCCATAACTTATACAGGATCTTGTCCACTTCGCTTCAACACAAGTTTCACACTTGTGTTTCGTCAGAACAACCTTGTCGAACTCAAAAAACCATGCGAAAAACATGTTTACTGAGAAGAGACCTTGAGACAAGATTCTAACGAATGTCTGGAATAAACAGGACTTCGTTCAAGGTTAGCTCTTTTCCTGAGGTTAACATCAGGACCACCTTTCCCTCAACAAATGAGGTAGTAGAGTTTTCCATAAACAACTTCTCACCGTTTGTAACCGGTTTGAAAGTTGTAAACAGCTCATTCTCAAAGCAGATGTGGCGTGTAGCCCTAGTAAAACCAAAAGCCTCGCTACCACAGTTGTAGCACTTCCCAAAGAACCGAGAACCAGGTTCCCGCGGCTTCTATGCCAGCTTCTTTGCAACACCACCCCTTGGCCCCAGCTAAGAGCCTTTGTTCAAGGGGGGGGCTTCTTCCTCATCCCAGAAAATTTGCCATGCTCAATGACATTGGCCTTCACTGAGGAGGTACTCCCTCCTTTCTTTCTATTATCCTCCTCATTACGGAGTCGGATAACAAAGTTTTAAACAAATCCTTGTGTCACAATGATTATGAAACTCTCAAAATCATATCACAGTAAATACATTCCCAGAATGTCATCAACCGAATTAGGCACCTAAATATATTTGGTCCAACCTATCACTCTGAAGCCAATAGTCTTACTATTAGGAAACACAAATCCAGTGTTCGATAGTCTACTATTCGGAACTTCATAACATGGCCAGTAGTCCTATCACTAGGAATCACTAATTTCTCAGCATGTGGTCAGTAGACTTTCTACTAGTAGGAATCACAATGTCTTAACCGGTGATCAGTTAGTCACTTTACTACTAGGAATCACAACGTCCTGACATAGGGTCAATAGACTCTTTCATTACTAGGAATCATCATGTCTTGACATATGACCAGTAGCCTCTCCACTACTAGGAATCATGATGTCTTGACATGTGATCAGTAATCTGTTCACTACTAGGAACGACAATCTCATAACTGTGTAGCCAGTGGTCTAACACCTCCTAGGAACCACTAGTTTTCTATCTTTGTGATCAGTGATCTTGTACTCACTAGGAACCACCAATTTAAGAATATATTTGGAATTTTAAAAATCCAAAAAATATTCACCCACTATAACAGGTTGTCTCATCTTTGCTTTCAAGCAAAGTCACATAGCAATCACAAGGATACCAAACTAATTGCCTCTGATCAAATCAGAGAAATTTTTAATGCAATCTTATGATTTCCTTTAATCATACTTGATCTCTCAAGATCTTTCTTTAAGAAACTCGCGAGGCTAAGGTTGTCAGGTGGAACAACATTTCTGTTTGTCACCTTTTAAAGCCATTTATGAAACATCACAACAGAATTTCACTTCTGTGATTCCAAAAAATAAACTTAACCCTTAGAAAATCCCTTAGATGGAAATTTAATTCAAAACTAGTCTCACCATTTAACCTAGAATCGAACATGGTCAGGAATGTTCCCAGGAAGACTGGAGGGGTCACATCGGTCCCACTTAAAACCTAGTTAACCTTTTGACAAAACATTCAAGAGCATGTTGACTCTTAGTCCATAGGAAACAATTTAAAAATTAAGATTTCCAGAAGATAAACCAGGTTATAACAAACCGATTCCCAAGCAAAAAAAATTTGCTACCAGAATTACACCACTCATAAAAGTTAACCGGTACTCCCGGAACTAAGCCCATTATTTCTGAATAAAATCAAAAATATTTTAGCTAATGCTAAAATTTGGTTTCCCTTCTCAAAACCAAAAACACTTTGGACATAATCAAATTATAACCAAAGACTTTCTCCAAATTTGATTTTCCAACACTTTGGGAATAAAATGATAAAACCCAAAGAGTTCCTCAAACTCCAAAGGTTTGAACCAAATCCATCTTAGTTGTCATTTCTGGACAAATAAGAACTACTCTTTAGCCAAAGCTAAAACGTTGGTTTCTATCACAGAAAACCAAACCAAGTTCCAAACTTACAAACAATTTAAAAAATTGCTATAACAATTACACGCATATAAAATGCTTCAAACATTTAAATAAAATAGCCAATCCATAAGGATTCTATTTAGTCCAAAAGCCTTTCCACGCTTAGGTATTCCTATTCAACACAAACGTTAGTAGTCCAAACATTTTTGTTTTTACATCCCAAATTCTATTCATTTGGTTTTATATTTGTTTTTTCCCATTGGTATCCCTACAAAGAAAGTTAGTAGCAAACCACAACAAAATACAAACAAATAATCTAAAAAATTTAATTATAATAAATAATTGAAACCATCTAGCCAACTATTAATTATATACGTAACCAACTAATATAAGGTACCAAAACAAAATACAATTTGTAACTTCAAAATTAAATTACAACTTTAAAATAAAGTTCAATACTCATGAGTCATGAATGAAATTAATTCATAATAAACATTTAAACTAATAACTCCAAATAGATAAGTCAAATTCAAAGTTAATGCACCCAATTAAATAATTCAGATTAATGCACCTAATTAAATAATTCAGATTAATGCACCTAATTAAATAATTCAGATTAATACACCCAAATAAATAATTTAGATTAATGCACCCAATTAAATAATTCAGATTAATGCACCTAATTAAAAATTCAGATTAATGCACCCAAATAAATAATTTAGATTAATGCACCCAATTAGATAATTCATATTAATGCACACAATTAGATAATTTAGATTAATCATGTACACAATTCATAAAACTCTATAACTCCAAATCCATTAAATTATGTAATCTAGCCTAGAAAATAATAAGCATGTAACAAATTGAGACTAGAATAGAATTAGCATGTCAAAAACTGCAACATCCATAAATTATATTTTATAACCTTAAAATTCATGCAAATCATGGTAGGGAAATGATGAACCATACGCATAAAACAAGATCATACTAATACAATTAAGTATGCAAATTACAATAGAGCATTCTAATTAAACTAAGCAATTAGAGAGTACCATTGCATAATTTACAATTATTAAAATAGTGAGAAATTCCGCAACAATTCCTAGTAACATTATACAAAGCGCCTCACGGGTCGAGTGCTTGAGGAAACCCGGCGTCTGTCTCCCAGGATATGACGGTCAAAACCAGTTACGGCAGAAACACTATCTGTCTAGCTTAGCGAACAAAACAATGGCAGCACTCTCTCACAATAGGAACTATCAAGCAAACTGACTTGTAAAATGGAAGCAAAAATTTCTATATTGAAACTTGACAGGAGGGTCTCAATTTATACATGTATAGGGGAGAGAGGAAAAGCTTCTAGCCTTTAAGGCTAGTCATTAAAACACCAAGCATCCATAGCCCCTTTCCACAAAATGAAAAGTATGGATGCCCAAAGGATTCACACCCTTTAGCCAAGAAAAAAGATTTAAATACTCTTTAAAATCCTATTCATGAATCTAACATCATGAAGCAATTTCTTGGCAATTTTTTATTCAAAACCCAATGATTTTTGGCTCACTTGGACCCAACACAAAAAATGGTTAGGACCCACTTTAATATTTAATTAAAGTCACCACACTTTAATATTAAATTAAAGTCCCCAAAAATCATTTTTTCCAACAATAGATTAGATGAAATTTCAAAGAATCCAGCGATTGAATCTATTATTCATTAAATACGTATATCTTAATAAAAATTATATCTTAATTCAAATTAAATATTTTGAATTCTTTTTTATGGTGATGATGGCAACAATAATATATATAAATTTGGTCAATTTTTGCAGGTTGAAGCCATAAATGTTGTAAATGAAATGATCAAAGAGGCAATTGCTAAGAAGTTTGATGTAACAAGCCTTAGTTTTAGTTCAAACACCATTCGAATTGCAGATTTGGGTTGTTCTGTTGGGCCAAACACTTTCATTGCTATGAAAAATATCCTAGAAGCCATTGAATGGAAATACCATTCAAAAAATCTCACGACTGAGATGCTTGAATTTCAGTTGTTTTTCAATGATCATGCTTCCAATGATTTCAACACCTTTTCACTACTCTGCTTCCTGATAGGCAATACTTCACTGCTGGAGTGACAGGCTCTTTCTACAGTCGGTTATTCCCCAAGTCCTCTATCCATTTGATGTATTCCTCTTTTGCACTCCAATGGCTCTCTAAGGTACCAGAAGAGTTGTTGGACAATGGCTCTCTTGCATGGAACAAGGGAATGATTCATTATACAATTGCCTCGAAAGAAATCGCTGATGTTTATGCAGCTCAATTTGCAAAGGACATGAATACCTTTTTCAATGCTAGAGCTGATGAGATTATAGTTGGAGGAATGATGATATTGATCATGCTAGGTTTCGCTGATGGCGTTCAATATTCTCAGGACCCAAGTTGCCCCTTTTTTTATGCTTTCAACCAGAGTCTCCTTGATATGGTGAAATTGGTGAGTCAAACTTAAGTATTATTCAATGAAGGAGGTTAATATTTGGACTAGAAGTCTGAACATATACTTAGGATCATATAGAGAATGAAGACAAATTGAACCAAAAATGTGTTCCACTTTTTTTTTTTTTCTTCTTAATTTTAGTTTCTCTAATTTTGAACTCAATTGGAAAAATAAATAAATAAATTACGACTTCCCTTCTTGGTTATAGCGATCCCGGATTTACCCTTGTTGTATAGTGATCCGGACATGTGTCCGTGGATGTTGGTAGTTGATCATTATCTTGTTTACATCCTTTCTTACTTTGTGTTTGAGTTATAGGATGTGTTGGGCGGGTTTGTTACAGGTTGGTTGAGTTTAGAAACCAAAACTAGTTGCCCAGATTTTGGCTTGTCTGCTCGAGCGGGGGTTTTCACGCTCGAGCGGGGAATACACCCATCCAGTATTTCCTGTGCAGCGTTGGACGCTCGAGCGGGGGATTGGCCGCTCGAGCGGGAGGTTGTGAGTGACGCTCGAGCGGGGCTTCGAGCGCTCGAGCGGGGCTTCGAGCGCTCGAGCGGGAGACCTGTTGTGTCGAGATGCTGGGAGTGTGCATCCGGCGCTCGAGTGAGGGATTGGCCGCTCGAGCGGGAGTCTGTGAGTGACGCTCGAGCGGGGAGTTTGACGCTCGAGCGGGGAGACTTTTATATAAAGCCGAGATCCGATTTTTGGATCACTTTTTCAAGATATTTTCTCTCTCTTACTTTTCCAAAAAAGCCATTTTCAGAGCTTCTCACTCTAAAACCGGCCCTTCTATCGTAGATTTGATCTAGTAGGAGTGATTTGCTCATTTTTGGCCTTTACAAAAAAAGTTGTTGATCGTCGGGGGCTACATTTCAATCTGAAAATTTCGGGATTTGGAGCACGTTGGGTTTTGTCATCTTCTCCCTTGGGGCTCCGGATTTGAGGTAGGGATATCCTACTCCTCTTTATGAGCTTTGTCTTTAAATTTTAGTATTTTGAGATGTTGGGGTTGGTTTGGTAATTTGTGAAAGTTTGGGGGCTTTTGTGTAAATTTACAAGAGTTGGGGTTTTAACTATATAAAACCTAGATGCATGTTTGGCATGGAAAAATGTGAAATTAATGTGAAGACATTAATGAAAATGAAACCTAAGGGTTGTAATGTAGATTATGGAAAATGCCCTAATTACATTGGTTAATTAATTTGCAAAATTAATTATGAGAAATGAGGAATTGATTTGGGAAGTCATGGGATAAAAGGGTGTAGTTGGATTATTTATCACTCACCTAGTGGAAATGTTGATTTTATATCCATTTGTTGCATTTATTTTCTGTATAGAAATAACTGCTTTGGGCTATCGGTGGAGGATAGTCGTGATTGTTGTAGACAATGCATGATGATTAGACAAACT
>NW_021028628.1:21221-44350 GCF_004153795.1 Camellia sinensis
CTGGCCCTTCTCTCTTAGATTTGATCTAGTAGGAGTTGTTTGCTCACTTTTGGTCTTTACGAAAGTTGTGTTGATCGTCGAGGGCTACACTTTAATCCGAGAATCTTGGAATTTGAAGCATTTTGGTTTTGGTCTTCATCTCCTTTGGAGCTCAAACTTTGAGGTAGGGATATCCTACTCCTCTCTATGGATTTTGTCTTTAAATTTTAGTATTTTGAGATGTTGGGGTTGGTTTAGTAATTTGTGAAAGTTTGGGAGCTTTTGTGTAAATTTACAAGAGTTGGGGTTTTAACTATATAAAACCTAGATGCATGTTTGGCATGGAAAAACGTGAAAATTATGTTAAGACATTAATGAAAATGGGACCTAAGGGTTGTAATGTAGATTATGGAAAATGCCCTAATTACATTGATTGATTAATTTGTATAATTAATTATTGGAAATGAGGAATTGAATTGAGAATGTGGAAATTGGAAAGGGAAGGGGTTAAAGGGTGTAGTTGGATTATTTATCACTCACCTAGTGGAAATGTTGATTTTATATCCATTTGTTGCATTTATTTTCTGTATAGAAATAACTGCTTTGGGCTATCGATGGAGGATAGTCGTGATTGTTGTAAACAATGCATGATGATTAGGCAAACGGAAACTAGTCACCGGAATGAGTCATTGAATGTGATGATTGAAAGAACACATTAAATTTATGTGTTATGTGATGATGTGTATAATTATTGTTTATATGCATTGTGTTGTGTTGGAGGAGATAGGGGATGTACTCCACGGTTTAGGGGAAGATAGGGGATGGACCTCTAAACCGGATGTTGTTGGGAGGAGATAGGGGATGGACTCCATTGGCAGAGCTCATATGCTTATCTAGTGATGTATTGACAGAGCTCATATGCTTGTCATTGGAAGTGTGATAGTGCTCATTATGCATATCTGTGGGAGTGATGATATAGCTTGTATGCTTATCTGTTGTTGTGTATATAGCTAGTATGCTTATCTGTTATGAAATGGGAAGTGTTTGATATGAGTTATTGTCTCATATGAGTTGTTGGCCAGGTTCTGAGCCATGGTTGTAAATGGAGAATTGAAAGGAATTGGAAAATGAATGGTAATATGGACTTATATGTCATGAAAATGTAAAGTGTGATAAAGGAAAGTATCAGTGTTGGCCATCTATCAACTGACTAATTCTTTAGTCATTGTTCATGGTTGGTTTAGTGTATTTCTACTGGGCTGTGGCTCACCCTATATGGGAATATCATTTTCAAGTGCAGGTAGCATGCCACCTCCAAGGACGTAGCTTGGGAGGCTAGAGGTAGGCGGACCTTTGTTGTTTTATTTCTTGATGTATTATATGTATACTCAAGCCAAGGGCTTAATGTGTAAATGAGTTAGCACTATTTTGTTGTAACCAAGAGTTAACTTGGAAAGCTGTAAGCCGGTAGGGCATTTGCTTTTGTTGATTAACATGTAATACTTGTGTAAAGAACTACTCTGATGAATAGAAGAATGTTTATCTTTATTACCAATGCATGTCTATATCAATGGGTTTTATGTGTTATTTTGAGGGCGTGACACTACTAAATTTGTAGGAATATTTCTGAACCGAAATGCATAATGAATCTTTATATCTTTCGTAATTCGTGTCCTATTTTAATGTTCGGTAGTGCTATATTCACCAATTAGTGTACTAACTAGTATACTAACATTAGTTATGACATTATTGTTGACCCCATTCATTAATCACATTACAAATACCAAAAACCTCTTAAATTATGCCACATCATCAATTAGTATACTAATTAGTACACTAATTGGTACATATAACATTATTCTTTAATGTTGCTCGAGTGAGATTAAGAGAGTGGACCTCTAAGGCCAAGACATTAATGTTAATCTTTGTGGCAGGGAATGATCAATGAAGATGAAGTGGACTCCTTCAATTTGCCTTTGTATGCTACCTCTCCCAAAGAGATGACAAAGCTAGTAGAAAGAAATGGGTGTTTCAGCATAGAGAGAATGGAGGTAAGCAATACCAGGCCACAGAATGATGGACCGCCTATTGTGCCAGCAATACTAACGCACTATAGAGTCGGCTTAGAAGGAATTTTCACCAAACACTTTGGGAGTAACATCGTCGATGAATTGCTTGAACAAACTCTTAATAAATCCGCAGAGATTTCCTCCATGTTGGAATCAAGTTGTGTGGAAGGAGCCCAACTATTTTTGGTTTTGAAGCGTAAATGATTTGAGATCATGTCGCCTTCACCTCATCATAATGAGGAGAAATTTACAATGTGCACCCTTTAAAAAGATGCACATCGTAAAAAAGTTATGATTTTTTATTATAAAAGTTATGATTATTTGTGATGTATGTTATGATATTTTCTGGTAAAATTATGAATAATGAATTTATGGTGTGCACCCTAAAGTTAGGGATATTAATGTTATGACATTTTGTAATTTTTGTTATGACATTTTATACTCAAAGAAAGTTATATTTTTGTAGTTAAAAAATTATGACATTTTGTGTTTAAGTTATGAAATTTTTTTAAAATGTTATTTAAAATATACCATATGCACCTTTTTTAGAGTACACGTTCCAACATCTCTCTCACATAATGAAGGGGACAATTCAAACTTCTAAATAATGTAATAGAGGCTTATTTTATTTGGGAGGTGTTAGGGTTGCACACCACATACAACCTAAGTATTAACCCTTGGATTAGAAAGAAATGATTAGGACTATTGAATGTTTTAATTGTGGAAAATGGAAACCGGGGCAACCAGTTAACCCTTTCTACTCTATCTTTCTCCCTCTTCCCTCAGCAACTCTCTTTTTCATCTCTCATTCTTCTGCTATTTCTCTGCTACTCTCGCCATTTGTGTAAGGTTCATTGTGTAATCCTTGATTTCTAGCAACAACTACCAGCCTCTGTTGGGTTACATTGTTGAATCTCTACACTACCCTTGATTTCCAATAACAAGATAATAACGCATTCTCTTCAACCAGATATCAGGTGTGGAGCTCTCTCTCTCTCTCTCAATTTGCCCTCTTCACTTCAGGGATTTTCCCTAAACCCTTATCCTAACTTCAACCCCTCTAAGATTCCCTAAACCCAAAACCCCTCCATCTGCAACAATGACGTCTATCCCTTTCTTAATCGATTTTGGACTAATTAGTTTTTGTTAAGAAGATATAAAAAAAGAAAATAAAATTTGGCCTGATTTCTGGACTAAGGAAATAGACGTTAATAAAAGTTTTTTGATGATAAAAAAAAAGAAAGGGTAAAATTTGGACTAATTAGTTAAATTACAAAATTGATAAAGTTTCGTGAATCTCTCATCATAATCTTAACACTGTGCTTGGTTAGGAAATTTGAAAAGGGATTTGGAAAAAGAAATGAAAAATGTGTATGAAACTTGGTGAAATATAGAGATATTTTATTCACATTTCACATATTTTTTCCCTTTCTCTTTCCAAATCCTTTATCAAATCCCCCAACCAAACACAACGCAAATCAATCCAAACATGTGATAGAATACACAATTTTAATAGCATAGTTATTATACTGTCTATTGCATGGTTTATTGAATTGTTCACGCTTTAAAACATTAGATGAAATGAATCAAAGCTCTTGAGCAACTAACTTCCTATTAAGTGCTAGCTGTAAATTGTGCTTGTTATTTCTAGCTTCAATTCACATTCTCACTATTAAGTGTTGAGAACTTGAACTTGTGAAGTCTTGCAAATCATGGGTTTGATAGTTTTGAATTTATTTTATTTTATTTTATTTTTTTATCATTACAAAAAAATTGCTTTTTTGCGACGGTAAAATGCCGTCGCAAATACTCAAAACGCCGTCTCAAAAGGTTTTTTGCGACGGTAACTGGCCTTTTGCGATGGCAAGTGGGGGGTCGCAACAAAGGGGATTGCAAAAGGGTTTTAGCGACGGTATAACGCCGTCGCAAAAAAAAGACGACGGCAAAAATGCCTTTTTGCGATGGAAAAATGCTGTCACCATTAACGCATGAAAATTTGAGTTTTTTTGAGACAGCACTGTGTTGCCGTCGCTAAAAGGGTTATTTGTGATGGCACAAATACCGTCGCTAAAGGGTTATTTAAGACAACACTTGATGCCGTCGCTAAAGTACTATTGGCGACGACAAATGACACCGTCGCTAAAAAACTTCATTTTCAACAAATGCCCTATCTTTTGCGACAACATTACTGCCGTCGCAAAAAACCCTGGTTCTATTTTTCTTTTTGAGACGGTGTGTGTGTTGCCGTCTCAAAAAAAAAAAGAAAAAAGATGTAATAAAATTATTAAAAATATGAAAATGGCCTGTATTAAATGAAAAATAACTAAAAAAATTATTTGCATTCAGAATTGTTTTCTGCATTTCTAAAAATTATGAGCTGTGTATACAATTGTTTTCTTGCATTTCTAAAAATTATTTTCATTCAGAATTGTTGGTCTCAACTATGATTCAGGTTATCTGGCCTTGAGGAAAAGCATGCATTCACACCAGGAACATGAAATCCATCAAGCAACTTTGATATATAACATATTTTCCATCCTAAGCAATGGGGAAATAGAAAGTAGCAGCATATAAAATCACTAACAAATTTCTCATTAACCAAACCCATAACACCAAGGCTGTGTTTGGTGCCATGGAATGGGACTACATTTTTGGCAATGGACACACCCGAATGATAAAAATTTAGAGGTGCCTAAGAAAAGCATAATGGATCTGGCATTCTAACATTCCGATCACAAAACCAGCAGCACGTCCTAAAACTTGAAATCCTTTTTCTACGATTTTCCATCCTTTTCCTGCATTTTCCGTTTCCTCTTCTTCTCATTCTGAAAATTTCCACCTCATCAGAACAAAAGTGTCCATAAATACTAATTAAAACAAGTACAAAATCAGAAAGAAATTGAGAGATGCACACCTCGGCAACCATGTCACTGAAATCCTCCCGTTGACTACGCAGCTTCTCCTCCTCTTTGCTTCCTCATACCTGTGAAATGTAAAATAAATATGAATTAAGCGCCTTGTAGCTAATGTACTGATACTGATACTGACACTAAACAAACTATGAGGACTCGAACTTACTTTGCATGCAAGGCATTGTTCATTACTTCCAACTCTTCTAGTTGTAATGTGACATCAACTTTATCTGACTTCTGACCTCTAAGCAGATCAACCTGAAAAAAGAAATAACATGAACAATAAAATGAGACGCATCATTAAGCCTGTGACTCGTATGGATCAATCACACAGATTATATTTTCAGGTAAATTCACCCCAACACAGAATCTGAAAGGATTTTGTAAATTTGCTTAATTGTAAAATTGAACATGAATGATATATGATTCGTAATCCAGATATAATTAGCAGTTAGGGGAGTAGAAGATCAATGACGAAACCAAATATTTTTCTCAAAGCCCATAGACAAAACAAATCATGTATAGGCTACAACAGAATATCTAAAACTACATATATTCTTCAGTGCTCACATAGAAACTAACAAAGCATGAGTCATAGAACTAGTGGCATGTGGCCCAATTGATGAAATTAGGTCAACTTCAAAACAGAAATTTACTTGTTGAAATTTCTACCACGACTTGATCCAGCCTAGCCCACTAATAAAATATTATATATTTTTAATATAATTTGTTTATGTAAAAAATATGATCTTCAATAAATATCTAAGTTATAATCCTTGATCTTCTAGCATTATTTTCTTTTTTTTTTCTTATGAATCTCATTGAATTTCTAAACGTCAGGGGCAAAAATGATTTCAAAACATAGGTTAATCCAACTAAAATACAAATATATACAGTTTTGAGAGCTCTAATCTTGCATTCATGTCTAAAAAAATTGATTGTTTTCTCAATTTATTTCACCTTAGGTAAGACGTATTGGGTTTACCAATTGAACTGCCCATTTGAGCTTCGGTAGACACAAATCTAATATGTAGTGCCAACATAGCCCAGTCAATATCCACGCTTTAGTAGGCTTACTGATTGAACCACCCCCGTTCGAGTGTTTTTCAAAAAAATGTAGGTTATCTATTACAAACAGTTTTAATGACTAATTAATATTGGTGTTAGAATCGGTCACCAATTTAATCAACCAGTTCAGTCCCATTCGAAAACATTGCCTAATTTTCATTATATATTATGTAATAAATAATATTTATTAGGGCTAATTACACTGATCCCCCTTGAGGTATCTGACAATTGCAAAGACCACCCATGTGATTTTTGAAAGAGAGGAGATGCGAATAGTTGTAATGTAGGTTGTAGAAGAGAAGATTAAATGAGAGGTTAGTGGTATTAGTGTCACTAGCAGGGATCAAAGGAAAGAGAAATGGGTGATAGTATCATTGATTGTAGAGTAGAAAAAAGGATGAGGTAGTTAGTGGTAGCCCCAATTGAAGAGAATGTAGGTGGTAGCAACACTGCTATTGTGGAAGAAAAAAAAAAGGGGGTATATATTAGCAATGTTGGAAGAGGTGTGCCAGAGGATGTTTAGAAAATGGAAAATGTATGTTAGATGAGGGAGAAAGGATGGTTGGTTGGCCTCAGTCAGATAGTGGTGAATGTTGTGTTATATCAAAGAAAGGATAAGTGCGAGAGAGATGTATAGATAGAGAATAGAGAGAACTTGACATATGAAAAATAGCAAGGATGGTTAGGTAATTTTATATTTATGTTTTCCATTACCAAACGAACTCTGAAAAGTAATATAATTAGTCCTTGTTAGCAAGTGTTCTTGGTGTACAATATAAAAAATAAAATAAAATTTAAAAACATGAGATATCTTTTTACTGAATTTAATGCACATTTTACTGAAATTAATATATTTTTAAGGGTGAAGTACACTTATTCTCCCTAATGTCTAATGAAATTACATAAACTTTTCTTGAGATTTTCAAAATGACTTAAACTGCCTTGAAGTTCAGTTTTCAATTATAATGAACTTCCCTAAGGTTTAATGAATTGTAGAAATCTCCATGGAAGTTTAGTTCTACAATGACCTCTAATGAAATTCCAAAAACCTCACATAAAGTTTATAAAATGACAAAAACTTTCCATAAAATTTTTGAAATTACAGTCAATACCTGAATTCTGGCTCAGCACGTAAAGAAGCATACTTCAAAGGATCATTGCATGGGACAATGGATTTTACATTGAGTTCCTCCAACACATACTACAATAAAAAAGAAACAATAAGAAAACCAAAAATAAAGTAATAAAACATGGCATTCCAAAATACCAACAAAATTAACAAAACAAGGAGCAAATGTCAAAAAAGCCCAGGATTTTGGATACTAGATCTACTTGTAGATGCAATATAAAAAAATAAAAATGCAATGAGGAAGACAAGACAACTAAACCATCAAACAGGAATGAACTACAAAGATTTTCCTCCAATTTCTCAACATGATAACCAATCAAGACAGATCTCAAATGAAAATCAACATACACACAGGGATTTCTTAAGAACAAATTCAACAAAATCAACATGAATCTGATTAACATACATACACACAGATTCAACAAATTCCTTAAGAACAAACACACACAGAGTGATCGGTGCAGAATAAAATAAACAGAACAGATCAGATTCCAAAAGAAAACAAACACACAGATTCCAAAACAAACAGAATAGATGGTCCAAAACAAACAAACAGAACAGATCTGTTCGATCGGTGCAGAGATGAGAGATCAGGGAGAGAGAGAGAGAGAGAAAGAGGCTTACCTGTAAGTCGATTGGTGCAGAGATGCAAAAACAGAGAGTGAGACTGATGAGATGAGAGAGTGAGGGAGACAGATCAGATTAGAGAGATATCTGATATATATATATAAAATGAAAAAAAATAACAATCGGGGCGAGAGAGAGAGAGACAGAGATTGAGAGAGAGTTTACCTGTGAGTAGATCGGCGGTGCGATGATCGGTGCGATGAGATGAACAACGAGAGAGTCAGAGAGTGATCGGTGCAGATATAAAGAACAACGAAACGAGAGAGTGAGAGAGAGAGACAGTGATGAGTTGAACTTGAGATGAGACTGAGAGAGTGAGGAGACGATTAGGGTTTTTTCATTTTTGTTTTGTTTGTAATAGATGAGATGAGTGAGATGGTGTGAGATGGACGAACAATGGTCGTCGATGTCTGGATTCCTTCATTCACAGTCGCGAGAGAGAGAGAGAGAGAGAGAGAGAGAGAGAGAGAGAGAGAGATAGAGAGATATTTGGTAGAAATTAGGGATTTTGGTTCTAAGAGATTGGGGATTTTGGGGGGCGCGGGAATGGAAAAAAGCGGGGGAACCGAGCGGGCGTGATTGGGGAAAAAAAAATCATCATAAATGAATATTTAAATAATAAAAAAAATAAATAATAATTTTCATTTTCATCATAAATGAATATTTAATGAATGAAAAATTATTATTATTATTTTTTATTTGGTAGAAGTAAGGATAATATTTTAATGAAAAATATTTTCTATTAAGAGTGATGAGTGTGAGAGAGAGAGAGAGACGGAGAGAGAGAGAAACAAACAGACAAAGAGAGAAAGAGATAGAGAGAGAGACAGAAAAAGAGGGAGAAACAAGAGATGAGCGATACAAAAAGAGAGAGAAAGAGAGCGAAAAAAGATGAACGAGAGAGAGAATAGAAAAATAGAGAGATAGAGAGAAGAAAGATAAGCGAGAGAGACAGAGAGAGAGAAAAAAGAGAGATGAGCGAGAGAGACAGAGTGAGAAAAGAGATGAGAGAGATAGAGAGAAGAGAGATGAGCGAGAGAGACAGAGAGAGAAGACAAATGAGAGGGATAGAGAGAAGAAAGATGAACGAAAGACACACGGACAGATAGACAAACAGACAGATAGACAAACAGACAGAGAAAGAAGAGTGATGAGTAAAAGAGAGAAAAAGAAGAATGGTGGTAGTTGAATGGCATTTGCAGTAGTGGTAAATGTGGTAGAGAAGATGGGTGGTGAGAGAGAGAGATGAGTGAGAGACGAATAGGGAAAAGAGATAGAGAGACAGAGTGATGAGCGAGAAAGAGACAAAGTGGTTGCTAAAAGAGCATTTTCTTGTAGTGGATCGATAAATCGAAAGGGAGCTCAATAAATAAAGAAGAGATGAGAGAGAGAGTGAGCAAAGCGAACACAGTGAGGAAGAGAGAGAGAGAGACAGACAGACAGGCAGACCGAGAGAGAGAAGAGTGATGAGTGAGAGAGAGAGATAGACAAAAAAAGAGAGAAAAACAAGAGATGAGCAAGAGATAAACTAAAAGATAGAGAAAGAAAATGAAAAGAGATTAATGAGAGAGACATAGAAAAAAAAAAGAGACAAAGAGAGTGGTAGTGGTAGTGGTCATAGTTCCACCCATTGATTTAAGTATGGTGTTTGTTTTGAGCTTTTAAATCATAATTCTACATCCATTTTTCAAAACTCAATTCAAAATATAATCATTACTTTTCGAAACTCATAACCAAACACATAATTCAAAACTCTTTTCAAAGCTTAATTCAAATCAATTTTTTAAATATTTTAAATATTTAAATATTTTAAAAATATTTTAATTTTGTGAAAGACAGATAAAGAAGAGAGATAGAGAGAGAGAGAGAGAGAGACAGAGATAGAGTGATGAGCGAGAGAGAGAGACAAAGTGGTTGCTAAAAGTGTACTTTCTTATAGTGGATCGATAAATCGAGAAAGAGCTCGATAAATAGAGAAGATGGGGGTAAGAGAGTGAGCAAGGCGAACATAGTGAGGGATAAATAGACAAATAGACAAGTAGACAGAGAGAGAGAGAGAGAGAGAGAGAGAGAGAAAGAGAAGAGTGGTGAGTGAGAGAGAGACAGGGAGAGAGAGATAGATAGAAAAAGAGATAGAGAGAGAAAGAGAGAGAGATGGAGGGAGAGATAGAGGGAGAGATAGAAAAAGAGAGAGAAACAAGAGATAAGCGAGAGATAGACAAAAAGAGAGAGAAATAGAGCGAAAAGAGAAGAGCGAGAGAGAGACACAGAAAAAGAGAGAGACAGAGAGAGAAGGGAAATGGGTGAGAGAGATAGAGAAAGGTAGAAAGATAAGAGAGAGAGAGAGAGAAAAGAAATTAGAGAGATAGAGAGAAGAGAGATGAGTGAGAGAGACAGAGAGAGAAAACAGATGAGAGAGATAGAGAGAAGAGAGATAAGCGAGAGACACAGAGAGAAAATGAGAGAGACAGAGAAAGAAGAGTGATGAGTGAAAGAGATAAAGAGAAGAGAGAGAGATAGAGACAGAGAGACAAGAAGATGAAAAAATGAGTGAAAAGAGAAATGTTACATCAAAAGAGTAAGACGACATTGTTTTTTTTTTTTTACTTTTTTTGCGACAGAAAAATACCGTTGAATTTATTCAAACCATTTTGTGACTGTATATCTATATATATATATATATATGAAGCTATCTCAAAACCACAATCACTATGCTAGGTTAGAGTTTTCAAAAAACTCTTTTGAGAAAATTATACTTTCTTGTTTTCCGTGTTATATTGTTTTTACTGAATTTTTTAAATATTTTCAGTATTTTTTTTAATTTTTAGACACATCTAACATAAATACACCTAAAAATTAAAAAAATTGTAATTTTTTTTTAAAATTCACTAAATACCAAAAATACAAAAAAAAAAATACAATAATTCAATACATTTTTTTTGTATTTTTATGAATTTATTAATTTTTAAAAATATTTTTTCATAATTTTTTATTTTTTAGATACATTTAAGCAAGGTGCATCTTAAAAAAATATTTAAAATTTAAAAAATATTTACTAAAAAAAAAAAAAAAAACACGAAAGTCAGTTTTTACGATGGCAGAAAATGCCGTCTTAAAAAAGTAGAGTATTTGCGACGGCACCATTTGCCGTCTCAAAAAAGCAAAGCATTTGCGACGGCACTATTTGCCATCTCAAAAAATGAGAGTATTTGCGACGGCACTATTTGCGACGGTATTTTCTGCCGTCGCAAATACTCTCATTACCGTCGCAAATGCTCTATTTTTTTGAGACGGCAAATGGTGCTGTCGCAAATACTCTGCTTTTTTGAGACGGCAAGTGTGCCGTCGCAAATAGTTCCGTCTCATAAACCCACTTTTCTTGTAGTGTATGTCAATTGTAAATGATTTTAGGAACATCCTTCTATCTATGGTCTAATTCAACAAATTTATTGAACAATTTTGGAGGAGCTTACAACCATATTTAGACTAGAAGCCTCAACTACACTCAATCTGTGACAACCCTACTCTATGTTATGTTTATTAGTTTTAATTATGCTTATAATTATGAGCTTGATATGATTTTGAGTGCTAATTATATGACTATGTGTGTTTGTGAATTTATATCTGCTCACTGTAGGAAAATTTGTTTGATCTTCTGCTATAAAAATTAAATTGAAGGCCGTAGAGGCGACAGAAACCAAAATTGGCCGTATTATTGTGATTAACATAATTTTTGGAGCCGATGGTGAAATTTAATTGAAAACTGATTTGGATTAAAATAATTAGATTAAATTGATTAAGTTAAATACAATTGATTAACTCTAAGCAAATATGATTAGTCAAACTAATCACCACTATATATGTATATATATAGTGCAAGTGCCTAGGCTCATAATTTTGAGCTCTTAACCTTGCAAAATTTGAGAAAGGCCTATATATAGAGAGAAAGTGTGATTCTAAGAGGGAAGAGGCTCAAATTTGAGGACTTGAGCTCAAAGCTTGGAGAATTGAAGAACTAAGCTCAAGAACTAACTAGATTTGGAAGAGTTAAAGACTCTAGGTGAGTAATTGAACTCAAATTTATGAGTTTAAGTTCACAACTATGTGAATTCAAGAAGTATATGTTGATAAATATGAGAATTGAGATAAATGTGTTGAATTTAAGATCAACTTGGGCATGCATGCATGAATTTATTGTGATTTCTCATGTTTGAGCATAAATCATAAAGATCATGTTGAATTGAGAGTTGTTTGACACATGCATGCATGTATTCTCATGTTTTGAAGCCCAATTTTAAGTCTTAAAGCTTTTATATGCAAGATATGAAACATGGATTTTACACACATGGTTTCAACCTTATGGTTTAAGCTCGATTTCGGAGATTTGATCCATAATTTGAGTAATTGGTCTCAAATTATATACGTTCCCATGTCATATGATGGTTTTCCATAATTTTGGACCGAAAATATGAGTTTTGAACATTTGAAGATGTGTTTTGAGCTTTAAACGAAGTTCTGGAAAACCTAGAATTTGACCTGTCTGTTTGAGCAAGGAAATTGTCACTCGAGCGTGGAAATCGAGCTCCCAAAAGTTTTACAAAGTCTTACAGATCACTCGAGCGACCAAAGTGGCGCTTGAGCGAGGACTCTTTTTACTTAGTCTTGTGCTCAAGCGATCGTCGAGCGGGAAATTCACGTAACCAGTACTTTTGCAGACCGCCCAAGTGATGGAAATTACGCTCGAGTGACCACCCTTATATTTGAATCCCTGTTCGAGCGAAGGAAGCTGTGCTCGAGCGGAGGGCCCTGTTTTAGAAATTTCAAAAAGACGTTTTATGTTTCGTTTTCCATTCTTTTTCACTTCTAAGCACTCTTAGGCATGCATTGCGTACACTAAATGAATTAAAGAGCATGGAAGAAGCCTAAGAACATTAGCAAATTAAAGAACGGAATGAATTATGTTATGACCCAATGTGTTATGAATTATGTAGGGTCAAGCGCAAGGATGAATCAAGCACCGGAACGCTGTGAGTAATATCTTAGTAAAGATATTTTTATGCATGCATTGCTTTCTAAATGTTGCCTATGTGGTAAATTTCTGACTCTATGAATTTGTACTATGAATGAGTATTCTATTCGCTTGATTCGTAATGAAGTGTGTGAAGTGATTTATATGAGTATGAAATGGACCTAAGGCCTTTTGGCATGTTTGACGAAGATACAGATTGGGCCTAAGGCCGTTTGGTATATTTGATGAGGACACGGATTTGGCCCAAGGCCGTTTGGAATGCTTAACAAGATAGACTAAAGGTCATCTTATACGCAAATTGGACCAAAGGTCGTTTTGAATAAAGAATTGATTGGACCAAAGGTCGTTTTGAATATGAGTATGGATGTGATCACGATCATATGCGCATAATTATGAATATAAGAATGGTGGACCTAAGGTCATTTAGTAATATGATATGGAGGACCAGTGGTCCCTGGTACATGGATCCATTAGACCCAAAGTTGGTCTATGAATGAGTATTGGACCTAAGGTCGTTTTGTTATATATTGAGTTGGACCTGAGGTCGTTGTATATATGGCTGTGATGTATTGGACCCGAGGTTGTTTTTCTTTGTTGTGATCTACAAATCTGTATGTGAATGGGAATAGTAGTTCAAATGTTTAATTTATAAGTATGACCCATTGTGAACAAAACTCATTCATTAATGTCTTTACTCTAGTATTATTCACCCGGCATTAGCTCACTTTGTATTTATATGTATGTAGGTGAGCAGCGGGATGTCCAACCCCAGCCCAAGTGAGCGTTGAGAAACCAAGTTTTGTGAGGTCAACCAAGGACGCCTCATGCAGAGGCCTTACTTTTGTTTTACTTTTGTTTTTGTTCTCTTATGGTCAGGTATGACCAACGTTGTGTATAACCTTGAAACTTGGTGCTGAATCTGTAAAATGATCCTAGATATACGTAGTACATACACAACGTAATTATTTCATGGTGTGAGTTATTTCATGTATGTGAGAAATTTTTTGATTAAACCATGTATGCACAGCTCATTGGATAATTCTTGTATGCGATGCTTCCGCAGTTTGGCCCTCTACTATTAAATATGGTTTGATTTCTGACTGAGGTCGTTGGTAATCTCATGATTACTGGCCGGTTATAACTCTAATCCATAGGGGCGGGTTCAAGTCATGACATAATCTTTCCATGGAGCAAACTAATTTAAACAATGAATTAAATCCTGATGTGGCATACAAAAATTTAGGAAACTAATATGTCCCTATTTCAATTATTTCTTTGCCTTTGTAGGTATAATTTACCATTTTTTATTTTGTTACTCTCTCTCTCTCTCTCTATATATATATATATATGGAGTTGGAGTCACTGCTATGTGGCTTGCACAGCAGTGATTGTTGTGCAGCATGTGGGAATTATTTCAAATTTATTTTGATTATCCGAACCGTTCAATTTTTAAATAACGTTAATTAGAACATACCTGTAAAAAATCAAGTTGATCGGATATCGATAGACCCTTCATCAACTCACATTTATATTCAGTTTAATACTTATATATTAATTTTTTTATATATACAAATTCGAGTTGATGAAGGGTCTATCGATATCCGATCAACTTGATTTTTTACAAGTATGTTCTACTTAATGTTATTTAAAAATTGAACGGTTTGGATCATCAAAATAAATTTGAAATAATTCCCATATGCTGCACAACGTCACTGCTGTGCAAGCCACATAGCAGTGACCCTGATCCCTATATATATAAAGTAGTTCTCGACATGTTTGTGTTTGTATACATGTGTCTTTTGCTTCTTTCTTATTTGTTGAGAACTGACTATATTAGTTTATTTTCCTATTAAAGTAGACACATATTTGTGCTTTATTTTGCTTGCTTTGCCATGATCTTAATTTTTTTGTAATGCAAAAATCATCCATATTGTGATAAGTTTGGAAGAAACAATAGAGGAATTTAGCAGTGAAACCGAAAAACAAGAGCAAACATGTGCCCCTAAATGTATTAGGGCACTAATTTAATTTTTTTTTAAAACTTTAAGTTTAACATGGGAATTGGCATTATTATTGCATTATTTATGATGTGCATGATATGTGGGCTTAACTTGTGATTTGAGAGAGCTAACACTGGCTTCCAACTTTGTAAATTATTGATCTGAAGTTTTTTCGTTTTCTATAGCAGCTTGTATAGGGACATCTATTTATGTTTCTCATTTTTCCATTTGTTACTATGTTTTTGCAAGATATAGTGCTTTTGGTCCATGGTGCTTTTAGGTTTTTGCTGACTATAATATTGTTGGAACAATTTTCTGTGTAAATAAAATAAATAGAAACAAATACAAACAAAATAAATAAATAACGTACCGAATTTGTTTATCGAACCAAATTAAAAATAAAAGACCAAATCGAGTGTGTGACACTCTGTCCTTAAGACAGATTCGCCCCGCTACGGTACTTACAGTTGAGTGGCGTCTATCTCCCAGGATACAATGATCTTCACAAATTGTAGTAACACTCTAAACAATTTATTCGGCAAACCAAACCTGAGTTCTAACTCTCTGAATTTTATTCTAAAACTAAAATGAAGAATAATGTAAACAAATGAAATCTGGACAGCAAATACTAGATTTTCAGACTGTTTTTGGATAATCCGGACTGCTGGAAATTGATTGTATTTATAGGCAAACATCTGGCCTGAACAGATACTGTAAGGAATCCGAACAGATACTGTGAGGAATCCGAACAGGTACCACTTTGTTTCAAATAGATATAGTTTGAAATTCAAACAGATTCACAACAGTTTACATAACTGAATCTGTCTACAATCTGGAACTGCTGGGCAGTTTGAAAACTGTCCAGATTTGAACCTGTAACTGCTGGGGCAGTTTTTGAAATGAATCTGTCCGAAAAATAACAGATTAAAAACTGGACTGAAGAAGTAACAAATGGACAGTAAAATTAATTTAATAAAGGAATTAATTTCGATAAGAATTTTTGAAAAAATTCAAGTGAATTTTCTTCAAAAAATTAATAAAAGAACCAACCTGACCCCTATACCCGCGCCCGGCTTGGCTGGCTGCGGTGCACGCGTGGTGGTTTGAGCTAAGGTTCACTTTGTCGATAACTCCTCCCTTCTACAAACTTGGGGTGCCCCTTGGGGCCCAACCCAAGTGTTGTAGGCTAGAGCTTATATACACAAATAAACTCTCTTAAAGTTTCAATGTGGGACAACCCATTAAAAGGAAACCCACATGTAAATCTTTAAATGTCCATTCCTCGAACCCGAAAACAACGTCGACTTCCCATTCACTCATAAATGGTTTTGATGAACCGTCTTCACCGTGTGACTTACCACGCAGCAAGGAACACTTCACCTCTTTGGACCCACCCCAAAAGACGTTCGGGGCCCACTCAATTTTGGGCTCAAAGTCAGCCCAAAATAAGTATATATAAACCAATTTTTCGAACAAATATTTCCTTTTTGCAGTCATAGGATTAGATGAAAACTATTTATAAATTTGATATCAGTATCATACAACATTCTATGTTTTTTAATTGGTCCATTTGAGAACCATTTCTAATTTTGAGACCAGTAGTTTGTTATATTGTTTGTTTTAGTGTTTTTCTTTAGGTAACTTGTGAAATTGTACGAGTTTAATGCAAAATGAATAGTGTTTAAATAATTGTAATGGACATTCTTAGCTATTCTCTGAGGTTTAAGGCCCCATAAGATCACATTGTGAACTCTTTCAATCCTTAGTTTCACTTGGTTGGGCCAGAGTTTCAGCCTGCCTTCCACCGAATATAAAAAACGTTATAGTTTCTTAACTTGCTGACGTACCAACGAAGATAGTTAATGTTTGTGTCACATCTTCGCATTTGAGAGGGGGTTTCTTGTTTTTGCTCAAATTATAGGCATTGAGGTGATGGAGCTATTCACCCAAAAAAAAGGTGATGGAGCTAGAGACACTACAACAAAAAGCATTTTTGGCGACGTTTTTTAGCAACCAAATTGAATTTTGTTGCCAATTGTATGTTTTTGGCGACAATATATGTGTTGGTCGCCAAAAAATACACTATTAGCAACAAATATCTTAATTCGTCGCCAAAAATGGTTAGCGCCAATTTAATTTTCTGCGCGGGAGCGCTAAAAAAGTTTTGGCGACGAAATTAATATATGCCGACGAAAATGTTTGTTGCCAATTTGGATTTTTTGGCGACGGAATTAAAATAGTTGCTGAAAGGTGAATGATATTTATGGCAACATAATAATTTTCGTCGCCAATAAATTTCTTGTCAAAAAGACGTCGTTTTGAATCTGTCTTTTTTTTTTTTTTTTTAATGCCCAATAAACAAGATTGACCTAAAATGTGTCTTCTTCGTCTTCTCATTCCACAACCTGGAGCGGCACAGAAGAGAAAGAGGTATGTCTTCTCTCCCTCTTCTTCGTCTCTCTTTCCCTCTCCTTCTCCTTCTCCCTCTCACTCTCTCACACTGTCTCATCTTCCTCTCTTTCTTCTTTATCATCAATTTCATTCGGCATTGCAGAACACAACACATTCGGCACTGTCCCACCTTATAGATTTTCATTCGGCACTGTCTCACCTTATAGATTTTGATTCTTGTGAAATCTGGTTTGAGTTTGGTAGTTTGATCATTTGTTGAACCAATGTTTTGTGCTAGGCATTAAGCTTTGACTTTTGTGAATATTTTGAAGATTTCAGAGACATCATAGTAATTATAAGTGATCTTGAGTAATTGTTTCTTGGTGTGCATTTTGTAAGTGGTTTTTTCACACCCACCATGTGTTTGTGTGTTGGTTTGAAAGAGACAAAAAGTTGCAGTGGACTAGAATTTGTATGAGCAATTTCTTTGACTATGTGACTAATTAGAGTCATTTTCATTGTTTTCTGTTTTTATATTTTCTGGGTTGTGGATGTGAACTAGAATTTGAATTTTTGTACTGGATTCTCGGCTTTTTTGATCACTCATACAACATTCTATGTTTTTTAATTGGTCCATTTGAGAACCATTTCTAATTTTGAGGCCACTAGTCTGTAATATTGTTTGTTTTAGAATTTTTCTTTAGGTCACTTGTGAAATTATATGAGTTTAATGCAAAATGGATAGTGTTTAAATAATTGTAATGAACATTCTTAGCTGTTCTCTGAGGTTTAAGGCCCCATAAGATCACATTGTGAAGTCTTTCAATCCTTAGTTGCACTTGGTTGGGCCAGAGTTTCAGCCTGCCTTCTACTGAATATAAAAAACTTTATAGTTTCTTAACTTGCTGACGTACCAGCGAAGATAGTTAGTGCTTGTGTCACATCTTCGAATTTGAGAGGGGGCTTTCTTGTTTTTGCTTAAATTATAGGCGTTGAGGTGATGGAGCTAGAGAATGAAACAAAAGATGTGGGTTTCATTGACCAAACTGTCCAAGTTATTTACATTTTCCGTTTCTTCTTAAGATGGTAATTGTTACAATTTTTATGTTCAAGAAGTTGTCATTTTGAGCAGTCGGTTGTCCTAGTTAACAATCTCATTATGTATAGTTGGTTACATGCACTTTTTTAATTTAATTTAATTTTATTTTATTTAATTCTATGATTAAAGGCATGGGATGTTTATGATGAGGCTTAAGAAACTTGTACATCCTACATGAACCTTTCAAGAGCACTTTGAGGCACTTTGACCACTTATAAAACTCAAGAAGACTTTTGTACCAAATTTCCAGCACATTGCCCACACAATAGTCTACTTTTAAGGTCATATCTCTTAGTGTATTTTGAACCACACTTTAAAATTTTACATCACCTACCCTCTTTTGTTATCTTAATTTTGACATAAGATGGGCCACTTTTGACTTAAATTTAAGGGAGAATTACCTATTTTATTTTACTTGGATAGATTCTAATCCATTGTCATTTTTTTTTTTGGCTATCAAATATCATTCGAAACACAATGAATTCATGCAAGATCAACAGGGTTAGAAACTAGACTCAAATATATTTTTGGAAAGTTTCATAATTTTTCAACGAGGCAATTTGGAGAAAATGGATTTCAAAGCCAACACCTCAAATATGTTCGTCCAAAATGACAAATGTGTACATTTTAGAGTCAAACCTGTACTTATTCAAAATTTGAGATGTCACTTTATCCCTGTTTGAATCTGGAGATGCTTACGAAGTACGAGTGCAGGTACGTATAGGGGTACAAGTACAAGTACACCAATACGACAAATTCTTAAAAAAGTAAGGTACGAGTACAGCTGGGGTACGTCAATTTTTTTTAAAAAAAATTTATAACTAAACATCCAGCATACAAATCAAAGTTTTAATATCAAAACTAAAAAGAGAATAGCTTGTCTAAAAAATTATATAATTCTTTTATTTTCTTTTTTGATTGTCTAAAATAGGATGTAAAAGAGAGCGAAACCATGACTCATGGGTAAAGGTCGTTGGAAATAAATTACTTGATGATTTTTGAAGTTGAAAGAATTATAATAAAGACTACAACAAATTCTAGCAACTGCACCAACCAAAAAAAAAAATCACCTTGCTGTATCCGTGCTGTACCCAAACATATTTGCCATACTCAGCATGTATTCGGCGTACCCCGTACGCGTAGCCGCACCCGCACCCGGTAAGTAACCGGTACCCGTACAACACCATTTTTGGAGTACTCGTGCTTCATAAGTAGTTGCTAAATTCATTACTCTCTTACAATAGAACCTCAAACTAGCTTGGGATGAATTTCATCATAGAAAATTAAAACCATTTTAAAGAATGTTTCATATACCAGGATGGTTTATCATCTAGAAAAATTGCAAAGTCAAATATAGTTGAAGCAATAAGCTTGACTGTTAACCTTGTGCTATTTTGCTGCCTCTCCAATTTAGCTAGGCATTGGACTAAGTTAGATATCCTTTTTCGCGAGATTCTTCATTATTATAAGTTGAACCCCATGCAACTAGCAATCAACTCTTATCGAGTGATTTTTGGTATTATTGCCTTAGCTAGACAAGAAAATGTTAGGATCTCCCTAGCTGATATACAGTATTGTTACACCATGTGTGCCCTTAACTTGAAAGAAAAAGGCTTCATCTATTACCTTAAGCCGAGGTCTACAGAATTCAAAATCGTAGCTGACCTCCCAGACTCCAACAAGGGGGCTAGAGATGACTATCTTATTACCTCGGGAAATTGGGAGTTTGCTCCAGACGAGGACATCCATCTCTATCCTCTTCCCCGATCCGTTTTAGAGGGCAAGGGTAAGAGTCCAGCATTTAGCTTTGCCTGTTTTCTTTCAAAGTCTTAAATATTCTGTCTATTTCTGACGTTTGTTCTTTTTGCAGCTATTCGTCAGCCACCCAAAAATTTTCGCCAATCCTTTGTCCCCAGCAAAGACTTGAAGAGACTTCTGGATTTGCCAATCGAGAAGCGAAAGGCACCCCTGCTTCTCAACTTCATCCCAACATACAGATCAGCTCTCCCCGACATCCCCAGGAAACCGAAGAAGAAGAGCTCATCTCCTCCCTCTGCTACAACTCTTCAAGTTGCTTCATCATCGCGAACAGACCAAGGATCAACCTCTGATCCAGCAGAACAGCCCTCGACCTCGGCTCCATTCCTCATTCCTCCATCCCAAAGAAAGCGTCGCCAACGTCTTGTTCTTGCATCCGAGATGGGTCGTGCAAAGCCAGTTGCTAAAGATCTCCTGGCCAGTATTCCAACATCTGTTGATGAGCAGCCAACCCAAACCCTTCCTCCATCGAAGCCAAAGAGAATAAAAAAGGCTCAACCAAAGTCTAAGATAACTTAGGTCGAGTCCGAAGATAGCCTGCCTATCTCAAAGTTGGCGGAGAGCGACAAACCCCAACCCTCTGCTGGGAAGAGGCGTTTTGAAACTCAACCATTAGAGTCCCCAAAATCCAAAAAGCCGAGGTCTTCTTCTGCGACGACTTCGAGGTCCAAGCAGAGCGGCGCCCCTTGGACTCCAAAAATTACTCTGGAGGACAAGCCAGTCTTGTCTACTGACAGTGCCGATGATATCAATATCGGCGTAGCACTCAGTACAGCTTTGCTTCTGCCAGGGGATTTGGAGCAAAATGCTGGCTTTAGCGAGTATGAGAATTACGCCTTAATGCTTCAACACTCTGTTCAGGTAAATGTCTTCTAATTGGTAATTTTCCTCTTTCATACTTTGAATTTTCTCTAATACTTCTGTTTTCTTTCAGGCCATCCAGTATGCCTATTCATTTTCAATGCAGTCTTTCGAAAATCGGGAAAGGCTTGTTGAGATGAAGAGGGGGTTCTCTTCCGTTCAAAAGATCAACAAAGGTCTTTAGTTGAAGATGAAAAAACTAGAGGACCAAGCCGAGGCTGCAATAAAAGCCCAGACCAATGCCGAAGAGAAGGCTGACGCGGCTGAGGCTATCAGAAAGGTAGCTGAGTCTCTACGGAGAGAGGCCGAGGAAAAAATGGCCCAAGCTGAGAAAGAGCTTCAGGAGGCCCTGGCCACCAAAGAAGCTGAAATTAAAGAAGCCGACGAAAAGGCCTATAATCAAGGCATGGCCAACGTTACAGAGGCCTATGAACTTCAAGTGAAGCAGGCATGCAACAAGGGTTTCACCCTTGGTTGGATGTCTCTTCTGAAAAAACTAAATGTTACTGATGATTCGCCTCTGAGAAATGCCGACAATATTCCTCTTCCATTCCCTCCAGCCCAACCCTCAAATCAAGACGTCGGCGAATCAGAGTCTGAGGATGCCGATGAGGAAGAGGATGAGGCTTTGGTCAGAAAACCCAAAGATGCTGATGGGGCCAAGTCCCCTCCTCAGAATGAGCAAGTTCTAGACTTGACTCAGGATAAGGAAGGTGATGAGGTTGTCCAAGAAGCTGTTCCCGACATTGCCCCAGCCGACATCCCTTCTGAAATAAAAACTGTTGAAGAAACTCTCCAAGAGATTGACGCCGAGATAACGGTAGAGAAGGAGGCCGAGGTGGTATCTAATATTCAAATCCAACAATCTGGAGGAGAGGAGCCTTAGCTCTAAGTCTTCTTTGTATTTTCTTGCTTCTTTATTTTATTGAAGGATGTATGTTCTTTGTATGGCCGAAGTGCCTTCCTTTTTACTCTGAATGTTAATACAACTTTTCTCTTTTATTTAATGCTTGTACTCCTGTCTTTTCTTCTTTGTCTTCGTGTGACTCTATACTTAGAATATTTTGCATATATCATATGTACTCTTTCTTCTTTGTGCAATCTTCTCAGGGTAACATACCTCGGTTATGCTACCTGATAATTTTCCTCGGCAAGTACTTGTCCTGTAAAAATTGCTTGTAAGTTTCGACGAGGATAAACATATATTGGTTTAATTTCTATAAACTTTTCTCAAGTTATAACAAGTGCTAAGCAATATATTTGCCTAACTTCAACTTGTAAATTGTTACAAATTTTAACAAGCGTTAGGCATTACTTCGGTTTAACTTCAACTTGTAAATTGCTACAAATTTCAACAAGTAAAGATAAACAATTATCTCGGCTTAACTTCAACTTGTAAATTGCTACAAATTTCAACATGCGTTAAGCATTACTTTAGTTTAACTTCAACTTGTAGATTGCTACAAATTTCAACAAGTGAAGATAAACAATTATCTCGGCTTAACTTCAACTTGTAAATTGCTACAAATTTCAACAAGCGTTAAGCATTACTTTAGTTTAACTTCAACTAGTAAATTGCTACAAATTTCAACAAGCGAAGATAAACAATTATCTCGGCTTATGTAGACACCCCATTTTTTACCGTCCTCAAGACTTGGACGTCACCGTTTGAACACTCGGTGATTATCCATGTTTGTGTTCGTTTGGAGTTCCCGGAGGTCTCGGCTCGCGCGCCTTGCCTCAAGATCCCCGAACTCAACCGTTTAGTGTCTGGTTTTGCACCAAACACTTGCATCTTGCCTTTGAGAGGCAGGGTGAGGCTTGTAGACCATCCCCACCCACCACCGGCAATGGCTAGAGGCCACCGGCTGGTGTTTGCTGCCACCGGTAATGTTTATTGCCGGCCGGCACTATTTGTTTCCGGTCAGCATTATTTTGTGCCGGCCGGCACTCCTTTTGGCCAAGATGGCATTTTTGGCCGGCCGATTACTGTGCAGTTGCTTTTTGAGATATTTTTAGGCAGCTACATTGCAGTGACTTTCCCTCCATACACGTGTATGGAGGGATGGCCCTCTAGTTTTGCTTAACTTGTAAGTTTTGCAAGTTTGGTGAGGGAGATAGATAGAGGCTCTCTCTTGGGGCTAAGG
>NW_021028628.1:46198-56470 GCF_004153795.1 Camellia sinensis
AACACTACTCTTGCCCCCGCTCCTTGCCGGTTTGAACTCCCATCAACAAACAGGCGAAAGGAGTCGCCGATAACTTCAACTTGTAAATTGCTACAAATTTCAACAAGCGTTAAGCATTACTTTAGTTTAACTTCAACTTGTAAATTGCTACAAATTTCAACAAGCGTTAAGCATTACTTTAGTTTAACTTCAACTTGTAAATTGCTACAAATTTCAACAAGCGTTAAGCATTACTTTAGTTTAACTTCAACTTGTAAATTGCTACAAATTTCAACAAGCGTTAAGCATTACTTTAGTTTAACTTCAACTTGTAAATTGCTACAAATTTCAACAAGCGTTAAGCATTACTTTAGTTTAACTTCAACTTGTAAATTGCTACAAATTTCAACAAGCGTTAAGCATTATTTTAGTTTAACTTCAACTTGTAAATTGCTACAAATTTCAACAAGCGTTAAGCATTATTTTAGTTTAACTTCAACTTGTAAATTGCTACAAATTTCAACAAGCGTTAAGCATTATTTTAGTTTAACTTCAACTTGTAAATTGCTACAAATTTCAACAAGCGTTAAGCATTATTTTAGTTTAACTTCAACTTGTAAATTGCTACAAATTTCAACAAGCGTTAAGCATTATTTTAGTTTAACTTCAACTTGTAAATTGCTACAAATTTCAACAAGCGTTAAGCATTATTTTAGTTTAACTTCAACTTGTAAATTGCTACAAATTTCAACAAGCGTTAAGCATTATTTTAGTTTAACTTCAACTTGTAAATTGCTACAAATTTCAACAAGCGTTAAGCATTATTTTAGTTTAACTTCAACTTGTAAATTGCTACAAATTTCAACAAGCGTTAAGCATTATTTTAGTTTAACTTCAACTTGTAAATTGCTACAAATTTCAACAAGCGTTAAGCATTATTTTAGTTTAACTTCAACTTGTAAATTGCTACAAATTTCAACAAGCGTTAAGCATTATTTTAGTTTAACTTCAACTTGTAAATTGCTACAAATTTCAACAAGCGTTAAGCATTATTTTAGTTTAACTTCAACTTGTAAATTGCTACAAATTTCAACAAGCGTTAAGCATTATTTTAGTTTAACTTCAACTTGTAAATTGCTACAAATTTCAACAAGCGTTAAGCATTATTTTAGTTTAACTTCAACTTGTAAATTGCTACAAATTTCAACAAGCGTTAAGCATTATTTTAGTTTAACTTCAACTTGTAAATTGCTACAAATTTCAACAAGCGTTAAGCATTATTTTAGTTTAACTTCAACTTGTAAATTGCTACAAATTTCAACAAGCGTTAAGCATTATTTTAGTTTAACTTCAACTTGTAAATTGCTACAAATTTCAACAAGCGTTAAGCATTATTTTAGTTTAACTTCAACTTGTAAATTGCTACAAATTTCAACAAGCGTTAAGCATTATTTTGGTTTAACTTCAACTTGTAAATTGCTATAAATTTCAACAAGTGAAGATCAACAATTATCTCGGCTTAACTTCAACTTGTAAATTGCTACAAATTTCAACAAGCGTTAAGCATTACTGTCTTCTCTCTGCCCCCAATGTGAACCTGAGTTCCACTTGGGTTCTCATTACTCAGAAACAATTATTATGCATCTTTTGACAATTTACAAATCTTTGGAGAACTCTTGCTAAAATTTTATTGATGAATAATAACAAGGAACATCTAATGATAGAAAAATTTTAAATTACAAGTGTTTCAAGGTCTTCGCAATGCTTTGCCCTCATTGTCTTCAAGTCGGTATGCTCCATTGCCCAATGCCGAAGTGATTCTGTAGGGTCCTTCCCAGTTTGGTCCAAGCTTGCCTTCTCTGGGGTCCTTCTTGTTGCCAACAACCTTTCTCAGGACTAGGTCGCCGACTTGAAAATCCCTTGGATTAACCTTTTTATTGTAAGCTTTAGCGAGTTGCTACTGGTATACTGCGAGCTGAATTGCAGCTTTCTCCCTTCTTTCCTCTAAGAGAACCAGATCTGGGGCTAGAAATATATCATTCGTGCCATTCTCTACTCCTTCGGTTCTGATCCCTGGGATGCCGATCTCCAGTGGGATGACTGCTTCTGTGCCATAAGCCATGGCAAAGGGGGTTTCCCCTGTTGATCTTCTCGGCGTAGTCCAGTATGCCCAGAGTACATTGGCAACTCATCTACCCACTTTCCTTTTGCTGCCTGCAGCCTTTTTTTTATCCCATCCAACATTACTTTGTTGGATGCTTCTGCTTGCCCATTGCTTTGGGGAAAACTTGGTGTTGAAAAGTAATTCTCCATCTTGAATTTTGCATAGAAGTTCTTGATGAGTTTGCTATCAAACTGCGTTCCGTTGTCGGCAACTATTGCCCTTGGAATGCCAAAATCTGGTGATGATGTTTCTCCATATGAAATTCTTGACGTCTACATCTCAGATTTTGGCAAGAGGTTCTGCTTCTATCCACTTTGTGAAGTAATCTGTTGCTACCAACAAGTACTTCCTTTGCCCAGTTGCTTGGGGCAACTGCCCAACGAGATCCATGCCCCATTGGGCAAATGGCCATGAACTGGATACAGGGTTCAGGTCAGCAGCTGGCCGATGTATCAACGGTGCGAACCTTTGGCATTGTTCACACTTCTTCACGTAGGCTTCTGCATCTTTTTGCATGTAGGGCCACCAATACCCCTGGGTAATGGCCCTGTGAGCTAGTGATCTGCCCCCAGTGTGGCTTCCACAAATGCCTTCATGAATTTCGTATAGAAAATCTTCAACCTGCAAAGGGTGTACGCACCTTAAAAGGGGTCCTGTGAAGGACCTTCTGTAGAGATGTTCATCTACTGTCAGGCTGAATCTTGTTGATGTCAATCTGATCTTGTGTGCCTCCTTATGATCTTCTGGTAGCTTTCCCTCTTTCAGGAATGCAACAATTGCATCCATCCAGCTTGGACCCAAGTTCACACATATTGCTTCTTGCTCTGTGATCGGCTGTTCTATGCTCGGGCTTGACAGATAGTCGATCATTATTGTTCCTGTTTTTCCAGTTTGCATTGAGCTTGCCAAGTTGGCCAACGCATCGGCGTGGTTGTTATCATCTCGGCTGACTTGAAGAAGTCGGCAATTACGAAACAAGCTTGCCAGTCTGATGACTTCCTTTGCGTATGCTGACATCCTCTCATCTCGGGTTGCAAACTCTCCTGTTGTTTGATTTACTATAAGTTGTGAATCACAAAAAATTATTACCTCATCTGCCTCTGCTGCCACTACTAGCTTCAGTCCTGTAATCAGTGCATCGTATTCTGCCTCATTGTTTGAGGCTTTAAACCCCAATCGAATAGACTGTTCCAATATCTCCCCATCAGGAGATATTAACACTACTCCTGCCCCTGCTCCCTGCCGGTTTGAACTCCCATTGACAAACAGGCGAAAGGAGTCGCCGATGTAAATGCTGCAGGGTCTTAGTTTTTCTTTTCCTTGTTCTTTTGTCTTTGGCTGGGCTTCTCCTTACTTGCTTAGACATTGTTCATCTCGGCTCAACGGAGCCTGATGTTCGATGGATTCTGGCGTAAATTCGGCCATGAAGTCGGCCAAAACTTGGCCCTTAATTGCTGTTCTTAGCCTGAACTCCAGGTCGTATTGGCCTAAGGCCACTGCCCATCTTGCTATTCTTCCAGTTAAGTCTCCTTGTTGTAACAAGGACTTCATTGGGTGTTCTGTTAGCACTATAATCTTGTGTGCTTGAAAGTAATGGCTCAGCTTCTTTGATGCCATTACTAAAGCTAGCGCCAATTTTTCCAAGGGTAGATACCTTGTTTTTGCATCGGCTAAGGTTTTGCTTACATAGTAAACAGCGCTTTGCTCCCCTTTTTCTTCACGAATTAATACTGCACTTATTGTATGTTCTGAAACGGCTAAGTACAAAAATAGTTCTTCTCCAGGTTCAGGTGTTGAGAGGACTGGAGCCGTGGTCAGATACTTCTTTAGGTTAGCCAAAGCGGTCTCACATTCCTCAGTCCATAGGAAGTCTGTGGCCTTCTTTACCAGGTTGAAGAAAGGTTTACATTTGTCTGAGCTTCGGCTTATGAACCTGTATAGGGCTGCGGCCCTTCCAGTAAGCATCTGAACCTGTTTTGCCGATGTCGGGTTTTTTAGCTCAAGGATGGCCTTGATTTGATCTGGGCTGGCCTCAATGCCCTTTCTTGTTACCAAGTATCCCAAAAATTTACCTGATCCGACTCCAAATGCGCATTTCGATGCGTTGAGTCGGAGCCGGTATGTTTTGAGTATCTCAAAGACCTCTTTTAGGTCGGCAAGATGACCCATTGGATCCTTGGTTTTCACGACCATGTCGTCAATGTAGACTTCCACTGTTTGGCCAATATGATTTTTGAACATCTTGGTTACTAACCTTTCGTAAGTTGCTCCGGCGTTTTTCAACCCAAAAGGCATTACCTTGTAATAATACAGTCCTTTCGGGGTGATAAACGCTGTCTTCTCTTCGTCTGGAGGGTACATGGCTATCTGGTGGTATCCTCTATAAGTGTCCGGGAAGCTCATCCTTCCATGTCCAGATGTGGCGTCTACCAACTGGTCAATCTTGGGTAGAGGAAAGCAGTCTTTGGGACAAGCTTTGTTCAAGCTTGTAAAATCTACGCAGACCTGCCATTTACCGTTCTTCTTCTTTACCACTACTGTGTTAGATAGCCATGTCGGGTAATGAACTTCTCGGATGGCCCTGGCCTCCAGAAGTCTGTCCACTTCTTCTTCTACTGCTTCGACGTGCATTAACGTCGGTCTTCTGGCTTGTTGAATCACAGGTTTTGCCGACCTGTCGACATTTAGTCTGTGGCAAGTGACCTCAGGGTCAATGCCAGGCATTTCGTAAGGTGTCCAGGCGAACACCTCAATGTTGGCTCTTAAAAAAGTCTCCAACTCTTTTTCCTCTTCTTCAGCTAAGCCCGAGCCGAGAAGAAAGAAGCGTTCTTCGTCTCCATCCTGGACGAGGATTTTCTTTATTGCCTCTTCGCTCTTCTTGGCTGGTTCTTTGCCGACGTCTTCCAGGACTTTCATGTCCTCGTTTTCGATTTCTGCCTTTTCTGGTTCTCGAATGTTGCAGGTGGATTTCATTGCTGCCATGGAGCAATTCTTTGCCTGCAGTTGATCTCCTCTGACTTCTTCAATCCCATGCTCTGTTGGGAATCGCAGTAGTTGATTCAATGTTGAGGGAACTGCCCCCATCGTATGCAACCATGGTCTTCCCAAGATGATGTTATATGGCGAAGGTGTGTCAATCACCAGGAATTCTGTCCTGATCTTCTTAGTGCCAGCTTGTACTTCTAAGCTTGTTGCGCCCAGTGGCCACGTCGACGTTCCATTGAAGCCGACCATCGGGCCATTTGATTGCTCCAAGTCATCAGGATGAAGGCCCAGCTCTTTGTAACATCTAACGTACATGATGTCGCAAGAGCTGCCTTGATCAATCAGGATGCGTTTCACTTGGCACTCCCCAACCTAGAGGGATACCACCAAGGCATCATTATGGGGATCTTGGACCATCTCCAAGTCGGCTTCAGTGAACGCTATTGTCGGTCCCTGGCATTCTTCAGGTCGAGGTCGTTTATGTCCGACCTGGTTCACGTGCTGCAGGTGTCTTACCTTTTGGGTCTTCCCTCGTATGTCATTTTCGTTCACTTTTGAGTGAATTACGTTAACCACCTGTGGTCCTCTTGCGGGTGGTTACTGTGCTGGGGGAGGCGGAGCTGCTGGTGCTTGAGGCAATCTTGCCTGTTCTTCTCTAGTCCTGGCCTCATCAACAAGGTCCCTCAGATGTCCTTGTCTTATCAAGTCTTCTAAGTGTGATTTTAGGGCTCTGCAGCCCTAAGTTGGATGCCCTTCTTCATTATGGTAAGCACAACGCCTACCGACGTTTCTTCTCATGAATTCCCCTGGTGTTCTTGTCGGTCCTCTAAAATATGGTTGGTTTCGTATTCGATCCAAGACTTTGTGGATCGGGACTCGGAATATGGTCGTTACTGCCTGTTTTGCCTTCAAGTCCGTTTCTTGTTTGGTTGGTCCGTTGTTACCTCGGTTTCGCTTCGGCGAGCCGTTTCCTTTCTCCTGCTTTGTTTCTTTATTTCCCGACGTATCCTCCTCGGCTTTAGCGTACTTCTCTATTCTCGCCATGAGTTCTTCCATGCTTTTTGGCAATGTCTTTGCCAAAGATTTCCGTAGTGGGCAGTCATCTTTCAAGCCGTTCTTGAAGGACACGACCGCCACCTCTTGATTGCAGTCGGGTATTCGATTGAACACCTCGTAGTATCTTTTTGCGTAGGCCCTAAGGCCTTCATCCTTGGCGATCTTTAAAGCCATCAGTGCGTCGACCCTCAAGGGTTGTAGTTTATTTGTCACAAACCTGGCTACGAACATCTCGACTAGGCCCTCCTAAGTCTTTACACTTCCCTTCGGTAGTTTATGGAACCAATTTGATGCAATTTCCCCGAAGGATGAGGGGAATACTTTGCAGAGCAATGGCTCGTTCCCACTATATAACGCCATTGAATTCAGGTATAGGCCAACGTGAAAATTGGGATCTGACTTACCATCATATATTTGGAACCTCGGCATACTGAATCTCTTTGGTGCTTGAAATTTGTCCAATTCCACCGAAAACGGTGTCTTTGGCTTAACCGAGGAAGTTACCTCGGCTTCAGCATTCTGTTGTTTCCTCTTCAAGTAATCTCTCAAGTCTTCTTTACTCCTCCCTGGAGCTCGGCTATCTTTGGACTTCAATCTTTTTGGCACACTACTTTCAGCCTCGTGGTGGGCTCGTTTTGATCTCTCTCCATGTGTTGTGTCAAAGCAAAGCGCCTTCCCTTGAACATGCCGATGTTCCTTGGGCTCTGGGTCCTTCGTGTGATACGTTCTTTGGGACTCCTCTCATCTCGGTTCCTCTCGTCCGACTTCCCTGGAAGGTCGGTGAGAGTGTCTTCCGCTCCTGGTGTGCTGAGGGACTTCGGGAATTGTTCTTCCTCCTCCCTTCTGGGTATTAGTTGCTGGCATCGGCGTATCCTGTAGTGGGTATGGTGGCTGCATGATATTGTTTTGCATCATGAAGTTGACGACCGACTGTAGGTCTGCCAATTTGTTCGTCAATTTTTTTACTTCCTCATCCCTCCGTAGGCACCTTTCCCTCCATACGTGAAGGTTGTCTTCGTGATAGTACTTGCCTTGGTCTGTTCTCTTCGAAATATCGCCCTCCTGGCCGACGTCTTTTTCACCGTGGCCTTGGTCATGAGTTTCTGCATTGTGGTTGTCTCCTTCAACATCAAGGTCAATTGGTCTGCCACTCCTAGTAGGAGTGTCACCCCCAATGTTTTCCTTCTGTCCGTTACTGGCCATCTATTCTTCTAAGATTCCCACAGACGGCGCCAAATTGTGTGGGTAGTTTTCTGACCACACTGCCGCCTAGTAATCAGCTGGAGAGCACCGGCAGAATAGATGGTTTCAGCTAACCTGCAACAGAAAGAAAGGGCGCCGGCAGTGGCTCTTCCACTCGGGGGCACTTCGACGATCAAGTCAATATATCTCTCAAAGATAATCAAGTGCTAAACTCACTATTCAAAGCATAAAACTGCGTACTTTAGACCCACGGGGGTGCCTCTCTTTTATAGCCAACTCAATCCTGATCCCACTAGAAGCCTGACTTTTATGGACTCCCATTCAGTGCTTACTTTGGATTTCTCAAGAGATAAAGATAAACTCCCTAAGAGTCTTATCCTTATCTTAGCTAAGTCTCCACTTTACTCTAGGACTTTTGTCCCTTATCCTTTATCCGCTTATCTCGGATTCTGATATCTTCAGAGATAACCTCGGCGTCACAACCTGGACACGTGGCACCTCGGCTGACACGTCGGCGTCACCTTGCCACGTGTTGGTATTCAGAAAATACATCCCCACACTGTCAAAGACAAACTTAGATGAAACTAGTTTCTTGATTAATTTTGTGAATGTAGAGTAAAGAGTTTCATCATTTTTTCTTAACTAACAAATTAGGTCCTAAATATTGTATTATAGTCACCCATTTTGTGTTTGAAGTATGAATTTTATATAATACACTTTCATAGATATATAGATCTAGAGAATCTATGTACTTAAATTTCTATGCTTATCATTTATGTATGTGACCATTCTTAGTAATGTATGATGTATCTAGGGAATTTCTCTGTTAATGATGTGAATGAAACTATTTGTACTGAAGGTTAGACTTAGCAAAATCCTTTTTGAAGTTGTATTATTTGTTTTCTTGGTGGTTTTTTATGATTTCCTACGACTCATGGTTATCATATAGGCACAATTTCAATGTTATTGAAATTCATTTGTTAAATTTGAAATCATTTGTTGATTAGGTTTTTGACATATGAACTCGTTTTCTTCTCCTCTTTTAGTGTGTGGTCTACTGCCATTGAAAAAGAACATCAGTTTTGGAAATGATAGTAGCATTTGAGAAGGCATCTGGAAAGGTACAAAACTGTCGAAACTTGTATTTTAAACTTTTTGACTTCGTCAAATCATAGAAATGGAACTTCTTGTTGTTGGAACTTTGTGTTTTGGACAACCTATATTCTGGTTCTCCTATTCATTTGATGTGAGTTTTCTCTACTTATTCTTGAACCTAATCCAACTTGTACTTGAGTTCCTTTAAATTGCTTTTTGAATTGAGCTTTGCAAATATGTAGGAATTGCTTTTTGTATAATGTCATGAATTGAACTGGAAGTAAGTGTTGATACTTATTTTTTAATTGTGCTTCTTATGCATAACTCATGAGATTCTCTTTAGGGAACATTTCAGTTGGGTTTTAGAGGGCTTGTAGCAAAATTCTAATTCTTTGTTAGAGTTTAACATAGTTAATGTTATGACAGCCGTTCGAAGTTGAACTATGCAATGGCTAACTTGGCTAAAGTTGCTGTTTAATTCTGAGTATTGTTATGTTATGGATTATTTCTCTCAAATAGAATATTGAAATATGATACTATAAAGATTGGAGAATAATTAATGAGGACCAAGATGAATGAATTTTTTGGGGACAATTTGGTAAAAAATTCAAGAATAATTAATTAAATCACAATTTTTGTTGGATTCTTTTGTTGCTTGGTGGTTTGTATTGGGGTATAAGAATGTGAAAAATCAAATTTGGTTCATAGAAGACAATTAGCAAATGACCTGTGCCTAAAGACATTCCGAAAAGGGAAGAAAAAAAAAATCTAAGTATGCTTTCTATCAATTTTGCATACCCAATCTCATGTGTTAGGACCCTTCTTGTCAAAATCCATGGAAAAACTGAGTTTTTAATTGAGTTGTAATTTTCCAGTTTTAGTCTTCTCGCTCGAGCGGGCAAAGTGACGCTCGAGCAGAGTTTATATTCTCACAGTATTTTGCGTGTCTGCAAAAATACTGAGTGATGTGTTTTTACGCTCGAGCGTGGGATCTTTCGTTTATGCGTGAACCCTGGTTTGGAACACACGACATAGAGTCCCCGCTTGAGCGTCCATTCCCACACTCGAGTGGACTGTGCGATCTCTGTTTCTATAAATTCGCTTGTTGCTCCAACTCTAGGGTTACTTTTCCTAGATCTTCTTTAACGTTCTTAGGGTTTTCTTTTGGAGTATTTTTCCTGGTTTCCTTGATATTTGATTGAGTTTGAACTCATGTTCTTATAAGCCACATTAAGGAGTTTGTTTGATTTTTCTTTGAGAGTATTCTTCTTCGGTGGAATCCGAAGATTCAAGCACAGAGTAATCAAAGGAGTTTGATGCTGTGTGTAGTCGGTTATTCAACAGTTGATGTTATGGATTCAACATCAAGTTAATCAATTCCGTGTGAAGGTTGCGGTGAAAGACATACAGAAGATTTGAAGACAAATTGGAAGCAGTCCCGGAAATTTGTTTGGTATCTTTGTAATCTTTCTTTTTTCAGTAGTGGATTGATTTGTGGCGTTTTGCTTGTGGTTTTTGATCACAATTGAAGGTGCTTCAATTGTGGCTTTTCCACGTAAAATATCGTTTGTGTTGATTCATTGTTTTTTGAAACAACAATCTAAATCACTTTTGTACGTGCTTGATGATTTAGATTGTGGGTTTTAATTGGTTGGGAATTGAAACAATTAAATCTTGATCTAATCACGAATCACTTAGGTTTTTCAATTGGTATCAGAGCAGGTCACTCTTTGTTTTTATCAAAACTATAGGAGTGTGATTTTGTGTGATTGGTGATATGGATTCAATTC
>NW_021028628.1:56938-88391 GCF_004153795.1 Camellia sinensis
CCAAAAATTGAAAAGAAGAGTTGCAAAGGGTGGTAAGGGGTCAAAGTGTTATGAATGCTCAAGGTTTTGGGCATATTGCTCTTGAATGTCCATCGAAAAGAATCGAAGGAAAGTCTATACTGTGACCTTGGATGATGAAAGCGGGTCAGAGCAAAAACCTGAAAGAAAGACTGAATTCACTGCAGACGGGGATAGTGCTTTCATGGCATTCTAGTCCACTTATCACTAACTCGCCTCTAAAGTCAGTAAAAATTTTCTCCGGTGGTCAGAATCTGCACCGTGCTCCTACCTTTGATGGGTAAATTACTGTATTTGAAGATCAGATGAGGGTGTTTCCTGAGAGCTTTTCGAGACCCTGAAGGTTGGGCAAGCCAATTGACGAGGATGTTGAAGTGCTGACATTCCGAGCAATCAAGAGAGTTTTCTAAATTACTATTTGTGAAGCATTTCCTGTGAAGATAGCAACGGGTTTACTCACTAACACAAGCCAAAGATTTGCATGGGCCTATTTTGAGCTACATTTCATGAAAGAGGAGCAGTCAATCTTCAATCCACCATGTCATGACATGAAGACTCAAGCAAAGGGTAAAGCTGAGGTGCCCAGGGTGACACTCTCTTTATCTACCTAATGGGGTAAGATCTTAACAAAAGGGAGGTAAAACCCTCTCTATATCTCCCTATCATTGTGGTAGGTATGGCCACATTCGTCCTTATTGTTTTGAGTTGTTTGGTAAGGTGTCTCAAAAGGGTAGAAATTCTAATACTTTTTGGGCTAGGAGACAACCTTACATGTCTAGGCGGAACACCAAGATACACGAGGGTGTTCACAACGCTAAGACATTTACCAAAACCGCTAGTCTTGATTTTGTTAAGACCAAAAAGATATAGGTGAGAAAAGATGACTTGACTTGTTTAGTTATTCACACTACTCTAAAAGCACGTGACTCACACATGTGGTATCTTAATAGTGGGTGCTCTCGTCACATGTCAGGTGACAAATCCTACTTCACCTCCCTTGAAAAACATGAAGGTGGAATTGTTACCTTTGAGATGGTGGCACTTCTAGAGTCATTGGTAAGGGCTCTATAAGTGTGGCTGGTCTTTCCAAGCTTGAAAATGCATTACTTGTTGAGGGCCTTAAAGCAAATCTTTGAGCATCAGTCAAATGTGTGATTCCCACCATGAAGTATTGTTTTCAAAAAATAAATGTGAAATTTCGGATAAAAAAGGAAATATTGTCATGCATGGGGTTCACACCTCTGATAACTGTTAAGAGATTGTTACTACTAATGATCTCACATGCCACTCAGCCATCATAAGTAATATTGATTTGTGGCATCAAAGATTAGGTAACATGAATTTCAAAGACCTAACTAAGATAGCCAACAAAGAGCTTGTGAGAGGCGTACCTAAGCTAGGTAAGAATCTGAACCATGTGTATGGACCATGTCAACTTGGAAAGCAAACCCGTGCCCCTCATAAAAAGGTGAACAACTTTACAACCAAGCGTCCTCTTGGATTGGTTCACATATGAATTCAATGGGACCTACTCGCACTGAAAGCATTGGAGGTAAAAGATACATATTTTTAACTATTGATGATTTTACTCGTTTTTCATGGGTAAATTTTTTAAGAGAAAAATCTGATACGTTTGATGCTTTCCAGGCTTTAGTCCTTAAAATCCAAAATGAACAGGGTGTTTTCATTGGGCGTATCATAAGAATCTGAACTGATCATGGTCGTGAGTTTGAAAACAGTTCTTTTTCAGATTTTTGTGATATGCATGGAATCAAGCATGAATTTTCTGTACCTATTACTCCACAACAAAATGGAGTTGTTGAAAGGAAGAACAGGTTTGTTCAAGAGATGGCTAGGGTCATGCTCCTTAGTAAGAAAGTTCCTCTAAAGTTTTGAGCTGAAACCCTAAATACTGCTGTTTATGTCATAAATCGTGTGTATTTAAGGCCCGACACTTTACAAACTCCATATGAATTATGGAAGGGATTGAAACCTAATGTAAAATACTTCAAACTTTTGGGAGTAAGTGTTACATTTTCAAAGATAGAGAGCCTTTGGGCAAATTTGACTCCCGAAGTGATGAAGGTATTTTTCTAGGGTATTCAACCACTAGTAGGGATTTTTGAGTCTATAACCTGCGCACTTCATCTTTAATGGAATCGATCAATGTGGTTATAGATGACACAGGTTCTCCTATTTCAGCAACAAATGAGGAAGATAATGGTGAGTCTCCATTTTTGGATACTAAACCACAAAGTTAGAAAGAAGCTGAGGTCCAAGCACAAGAAGTTGAGACAACACCAACTTCTCAGGTAAGTCAGAGTCCAAAGAGTGCACAGAGAGACACTACTTCTGATGTTTCTGTCACCACAAGTCCTGAGTTCAAACCATCAGCAAGGGTGAAACTGAATCATCCAGCTCAACAGGTGATTGGAAGCATCTCAGATAGAATGAAAACCCGAAGACAAATTCGGGATAAGGTATCTCATATGTGTTATGTTTCATTAATTGAACCTAAGAATATAAAAGAGGCCTTATGTAGACGTCCCCGAACGCCCCGGGAGGGTTGAGCTCCCGTTCTGTTCATTTGGGGTCACTACAGCTCAGGACTCTCAAATTGTCATGGTTCTAAATCTGAACCAAAGAGTCCAAATCTGGCAAATCGTTTTGAGAAAACAGATTTTTGAAAGAAGTGCCAAACATGGACTACTTTGCCAGATACAGAGTCGCCACCTAAATGTTTTATTTTGGGGAAATTTAGGAAACCCTGACGTCGTTTGCTAAGGCCACGTGTCCGCATCACCAAAGTTACCTCGGCCTCGGGACTTGGGTACGATTGGGAAGTCAACTTCGTGAGCACCCCGCTCGCCTGATCAAAGATCGGCCTCCTACTAACCATGATATAATTTTGAAAACATTGCGTGTTTCTTATTCCGTTATTTAGCCTAGATTACTAATGGATGCGCACTAGCAATACACAGTATAGACTGGATCGCCTGAATTGGAACAAAACATTTCCTATTTTGTTTTTGAAGATGGTTTGCTACTCGCAAGTAGGCTTAAAATTGCCAGATTTGCCACCTCAGGTGGGCTTAAGAAAAGATTGGTTTTGCCACTATAGTGGGCTTTAAAACTTCACAGTTGACTGATTTGTTTTCTAATCTCAAATACCCAACGCTTCACCCACAGGACATTCAGGCAGTTTATATCAGTCCATAAGCATATAGCCTCATGGTAGCATGCTCATTCATGGCAGTCACTCACACGCATAAGGATGCTAAAGCAATAAAACTTACCGAGTACTCCAAGCCAAAAAAAAAACTAATTAGAAATCCATTGCATGATCTATTATACCGAAATGCCTAATGCAAACACATGCAAAATGCAACTATAGCAGGCTCGGCTATTTCTAAAATGGGCATATGAAATGCTACATCTAACATGTATTCAATTTGGAATTGAAAATACAATGCCAGTTAGTATGATGCGCAGAGCCCGGTGCATGCAAAACAGAATGAAATGAATCAAAACTACTATCATATTGTATGCTAATTGCAAACATGCCCTATATCTAACCATCATTAAGCGGATAAATAAGGGAGAAAGACGTGGGGTTGGAAGACATACATCACACACACGCACACTTATTACAGTTGTGCCCTCGCGCAGAGGGTCCGAATAAATATACAGTCCCAAATAAAAGAATAGTACAGTCCAAATAACTATTACAGTCCAAATAATGTACAAATTCCTAATTAATTAACAAGTTAACTAAGAAAGCTATAAAAAACTGGCATGCAAGCCAGGGACTGCCTTGATTCTGCTCCGGGTGATTAATGATGCATGTTCGGGTTGCCTTTGTGCGGAAATCCATGACGATGCCCCAATTAGCCTCTGTTTGCACCTATTCTTGAAATGCGTGCCAAGCTCCGAAAAGTTGCTGATTCTTCATTTTGCTGCAACAGAGAGCAGGAAAGGGGCATGGCAATGTATTTTCACAAATGTATGCATGTCTCGATCCTCGTGCCACTAATCACGCATATCGATGCATGATGGCCGAGGAGTCGAATTGCACAACTCAATATGAAATGAATGCCCATGAAAACAAAACAAGAACCTAACTCCATCATGGATAATCCGGAGTGTCGGTGACTGGGGAATTGAGACACGTTCCGTCACTCGGAATACAAAACGTACCTCGTTTTCCGTGCTCGGGCTAACTCCTATCCCAAGCACAATCCAATATGCATGACATGCATGAATGCAAACTAAGATACAACCTAACATGCACAATGTTATGAAATGGCATACACGATGCACGAGGTAACATGGCATACACAATGCACTAATATACAACCTAGCATACACAATGCTATGAAATGGAATGGCATACACAATGCAATATGGACTTGCACCAACACAAGTGGACCTCAGTCACACTCACATAGGAGGCCATAAGATGAAAATGAGACAACTCGAAGTGCGTGCACGCGTGCACGCAAATCGAGGACCGAACCTACAGCACGGAATGCCACTCTAACAAGACATGGAAAAACATGGAATATGGCATATGATCATGCAATTTTCAGAGGCAAAATGAGATGCAAAACAGCCCCGAATCATGGCAAAATGATACCCGATGCATGGAATTTCTCCCGAAATGCAAAACTAGGTACATGAAATGGCTTACAGCTATACAAAGCATGCATAATTGGTACATGGAATGAAAAGACAGAAGCAAGGCAGCCCCAAAATAAGCATTTTTACAGTTTTAATCAAGGCTAAACAGCAAACACAAATAGGGCAAAACTAGCATGCAAAAATGGCCCTAAATGTGAGATAAAGAAGGAACTCACAGCTGCTGACCCCGAACAGATTAGGGCCCTTCAACAAAGTTGAAGAGGGGCCCAAAACATGATCTTTTACAGTACACAACAAACCACAAAAACCAACACAGGTATGGCTAAGCTCTCATGCAAGAAATGGGCCAAAAGATGGACAAAGAAGCAAGTAGTGGTTGCTGGCCTTAAACACAAAGGAGCCCTTCATCAATGTTGAAGAGGGGCCAAAAATAATGCATTTTAAAGTTGATGGCCGGACCCAAAACAACATGAAAATATGTCCAAAATGCTATACAAAATGAGGCCAAAAAGAGAGATGTAACACAAAGTATATAAAATATGCCTCAAACCATGAAAGACCCTTAATGAAACATGAAGAATGGGTCAAAATAAGACTGTTTTAAGTTCTAAAAAGAGCCCAAAAACAGAATCACAATAGGCTAACAAGTCCTGCAAAAATGGAGCCAAAATAGAGATATAAAGGAAACTGATAAATGGAGGCCACAAACAGCAATGATCCCTTCAACAATGTTGAAGAAAGGCTCAAAATGAGCAACTTTTCAGTTCATGACATGCCTCAAAACAGATTATACCTAGGCCAAAAATACTACACAAGATAATGGCATACAAGAAGGATAATGAAGCAAGTGCATCAAGGGGGCCTCAAACAGTGAGAGGCCCTTAATGAAACATGAAAAATGGCTCAAAATAAGCTTAAATTCAGTTAGGGTCGGAGCCCAAAATAGCAAGCAAGAATGACTTATGTATTGAACAAGATATGGACCAAAAAGGGGGGAAATGGAGCTTACCCTTGAAGACTTGACTTTGGCACCCTTTTGGCTTGAGATGTAGCACTCCTAGGCCTTGAAGAAGAGCCTCCAGCTACTGGAATGAAGGATGGAAGGGTGGAGCTTTGGTGGTGGTGCGGAAAAGGGTATAGGACTTGGAAGGTTTGAGCTTGGAAATAGAGAATGAGAGGGATATAATGCAAAGAGCGTGAGGGGGAATTTTCAAACCCTCAAGATAGAGCTGCAGGCTCTGTTATGTAGACAAAAATGGGGGAGAAATGGAGGGAAAAAGTGGGGGAAAAATGGATCAAGTTTCCCCCCAAAAGTTGTCCCCGGATACAGGTTTTTTGGGGGGAAAACAGATGTACAGCTGGAATATACACACCCTGAGGAGCAAGGCCGGCTAGGTTTTGGAGCTGCAGGTGGCCGGAAGGCCACCCCCCATGGCCAGCCGGCCAGGGGTCAAAAGGGCCAAGGTGAATTAATGGCCGGCCACTACAAATTGGTGTCCTCCCAGATGCCCTCAACACAACCTTGTGGTTCAAAATTGTCAACTGTAAAACAGGAGAGAGAATAGGCCATTTTTAGGAAGGGTTCAAAAGGGTCAGGTGGAATTATTGGCCGGCCACCAACTTTTGGTGTCCTCCCATGTGTGTACAACACAAATATGGGGGTTAGGATTGAAGAAAGTGACCCAAGGGTGGTCAACATTGGCTTGGAAGTGAGAAAAACGGGCATCGGAGGGCGCCGGAGGAATATAACTGGTTGCTGAAATAATTGCTGGCCTCCCACCCTTCTACGGCCTTCCTGGTGATAAAACAGAGGTACCTTCCAAAAATGAACGAAAACCGATGCAAAACGAATGTTCGGGGGCCAGAACGCGCAGTTCGGGGCCCCGAAAACTGCCTGTTAAGCACCGAAAGTGGCATTCGACCACGAAGTGGGTCTCTTAGACCTCAGTGTCCCTCAAAAGGGAGTAAATAGGATGCACGCCAAAAACCAGGGCAATCGGAGATAGTTAGGCGGTCCCAAACCGAGCCACACGGCCTAACGGCTCTGAAAAATCGGGAACCAGGCTCCGAAATGGGCAAAATGGCCTACAGCCACAAAATGTAGCCCACGGCCACTGAGAGATGGTCTACGGGACCTCTCCCCCCCTCAGGAAAAGAAACAGAAAAAACCGAGTCTGGTTCGCAAACCGAGGTAAGGCGCAGAAGAGGGTTCGGAAATCCGGAAGCAGGGCTCACGGCCGCGACTCTGAGACTTCTGAACGAGCACAAAACGCAACATCACCGAGCACTCAATCGGTGACGTCTGAGTCTTAAGGTCGGTAAAAAATGGGGTGTCTACACCTTACTAGATGATAGTTGGGTGAATGCTATGCATGAAGAATTAGGTCAATTTGAACGTAACCATGTTTGGACTCTTGTTCCCAGACGTAGAGACATGAATGTGATAGGTACCAAGTGGATCTTTAAGAATAAATTTGATGAGAATGGTACTGTGGTTAGAAATAAAGCTAGGTTGGTTGCTCAAGGCTACACACAAGTAGAGGGTATTGACTATAGTGGGACGTTTGCCCCAGTTGCACGTCTCGAATCTATTCGTATTTTACTTGGTGTTGTATGCTTTCTTGGTTTCAAACTGTTTCAAATGGATATGAAAAGTGTTTTTCTGAATGGATACTTGAAAGAAAAGGCTTATGTTGAGCAACTGAAAGGGTTTGAGGACCCTAAATGTCTAAACCATGTCTACAAGTTAGACAAGGCTTTGTATGGGTTGAAACAAGCCCCTTGGGCTTGGTATGATAGACTTACTACCTTCCTACTTGATAATGACTTTCAAAGGGGTAGTGTGGACAAGACTTTATTTGTAAAACATACTAAGTCTCATATTCTTGTTACACAGATTTATGCTGATGATATTGTGTTTGGATCTACTACTGATCATCTGGTTAAATACTTTTCGGATTGCATGACACATGAGTTTGAGATGAACACGATGGAAGAGTTGTCTTACTTTTTAGGTCTTCAAATTAAATAGTCTCCCTCTAGTATGTTTGTTTCTCAGACTAAGTATGCCAAAAACCTTGTCACAAAAAGTTCGGTCTTGAGTCGGCCAAACATGCTTGCACTCCCATGAGCACCAGTCTTCACCTTTCCAAAGACTCCTCTGGTATTGATGTTGATCCCACCCTATATAGGAGTATGATAGGGAGTCTCTTGTACCTCACTGCCAGTCGTCCTGATATTGCATTTAGTGTTGGTGTTTGTGCCCGTTACCGAGCTTGTCCTAAAGAGTTTCATTTGATTGTTATCAAACGTATCATTAAGTATGTGAATGGGACATTGGGTTACGGGATTTGGTTCTCGACTGACACTACAGCCGAGATCATTGGTTTTTCTGATGCCGACTGGGTAGGGTGTGCTGATGATCGTAAGAGCACATCTAGGGGGTGTTTTTATCTTGGGAATAATTTGGTTGTCTGGCATAGCAAAAACCAAAATGCCATTTCTCTTTCGACCGCTGAGGCTGAGTACATTGCTGCAAGGAGTTGTTGTGCACAAATGCTATGGATGAAGCAAATGCTTCACGATTATGGTATAGACCAAAACACTCTCACTCTTTTCTGTGATAACACAAGTGCCATTAACATTTCTAAAAATCCTGTCCAACACTCTCGCACCAAACATATTGACATTCATCATCATTTTATTTAAGAGTTAGTAGAAGAAGGCCTTGTTGTTCTTGAACATGTTCCCACTGAGCACCAAAAAGCTGATATTTTTACAAAACCCCTTGATCTTCTTAGGTTTGAGTTCCTTAGAAAGACCTTGGGAGTAGTGCTTAGTTGTTAGGATGTTATCTGTTACTGGAGGAGGTGTGAGTGATTGCTTTTCTATGCGCTTAGATGCTATAATCTCATTCTCATTGATTCCTGTCATCCTTGCATTTAGAAAAATATGAACTCCTCTTATGTTGCTTGTTAGACTTCATTTTTCATTGTTCATAACTCATTCTGAATGCTCATGCTCATTGACTTCATGACCTCATTCTGTACACATTCTTGAGATAAACTGTTGCAGGGGTTTCCGCACAAGTGATCAAAGTTCTCTATGGACCACTAACAGTGTATCTTTTACATTATTGGAGGAATTGACCTATACTGGTAAATCATGGGTGATGTTAAGTCTCTTAACCATCTACCATCATTTTTTCACTTTCACAGTTCCTCCCTCAGCTCATTGAAGTCCAGGCATTAGGAAAAGGCTACCTCAGAGGCACCAACCAGGCCATCCTTTCTGGATTTCATGCTTCTCTGGTTTGGTCTCCATACTCTTGAGCGCGCAAGCCACCAGTGAGTGGCCATAGAAAAAAAAAGTCTCATGATAAAAAATAAAAGGGGACTCATTGACTGAGGGGGAGCCCCCGCGCTTACTCAACAAATACCCCTTGATGTCTAGTGGTTTGACTTTTCTCTATGATTGTTTCGCTACTCTTGCCGGAGGTCCAGCCATCCGATCACTACGAGGATTAATTCTAGCTTTGTGGTCTCTCAAGGATTGCACACACACACATTTTTTTTGTGAGCTCTCATGTTTGTTTTTGAGTTATGCATTCTCATGTTGCTTATGATCATTGATTGAATATTATCTGATTTGCTCATGATCTTGTAATGGTATGTTGAGCCATTGTCATATTGAGTTGGGTTAAGGAATATTAGTATCTAAATTTTCTACTGCTTGATTGGATCTGTTTTTTTTTGGGATGGTGTAGACACCCTATTTTTGACGGCCCTCTAAGACTTGGATGTTCTTGCAGGTACATCCGATGGCGAGTCTGATTGCTCACCGAACGCTTGAAGGCGACGGCAGAACGCCACAGGTTTGAGCTTTCCAAACCATGCATCCATTTTGTTTCATCTTTGAACCATGCTTAGGTCTTTTCAGAGTGAAGTTGTTGATGGCCAGGCCATCATTGAAGGCTGCCGGCCATGGCTTTTGGCTTGTCGGCCATTGATGTGCCTTGCCGTCCATCACTGATGGCCGGCTGGCCACCAATGTATCCTGCAAGTATTTTATGATATTTTGTACCAGCTGTTTGCATAGGTTCATGCATCTTCCAACACGTGTGTGGCTAGATCTTTGTGAGGGAATCTTGTATTTTCTATAGATAGGACCCCTCTCTTGCATGTGGAGTGGTTAGAAAATTTTGAAGATAAAAAAACTCTCTCTCTTTCTAGGTTTCTCTTTCTCTTACAATTTTGTGCCTTGAAGCTTGTTTTCTCTACACTTTTGCATATACTTCCTTGATAGAAGTTGTTTCTCTTTGAGCTGAGGTTCCTTGAGACTTAATTTGAGCTCTAGCAAGTGGTTTTAGCTTGGATTTGTGCCTAGGATTGCTCTTTGCTTCAAGAGGTAGTTCACTTACTTTGTTCTCTTGTTTAGCATACTTGTTTTCTCATCTTTTTAAATTGTTTTGAGGCTGGTTTTGAACTAAAAAAACCTCTATTTTTATGACCTAAAAATGGTGGTTTGAAGCCTTTTTTTTTTTGTTAAGGGATTGTCCACCCTTTTGCTTCTTTGCTTGTTGAGCTTTTGTGCTATTGTTCACCACTTTCAAAACAAATTTTTTTTGGCCTTTCAATCACTAAATCTCAGAGGTTTTTCAGTGGTAAAAATGAACTTTTGAAGTCCAAAATTGGAGGGGTTAAACTCTCCTCCTTGTGTCTTGTTTGCATGCCTAGTTAGCCTCACATGTTAGCTTATTTTTTAGCTTTTTGTGGCTTGAGTCCAGCATGTTTTTGCCTCTGTTTTGACCTGTTTGGCTCTGTTTTGGGTTGGTTAGTTCAGTTGAGGCTTGTTTTACATAGTTGTAATGCAATTTCCTTCACTAGCTTAATGTTTTAATGCTTTGGTCATTATTGTTTTGAGTTAATAGCTTGTTTTAGTGTTGTTTTGCACTTTATTTCAGCATCTAAAATCTCTGCAATCTCCCTCAATTCTTCACTCTTTTGTTTTCCTTGAAAGTGGTTTTAAACCACTTGTTTGCCAAAGTGTGAAATTGAGGTGTTGCACCTAATGGTTTAATCCTTTAAGGGGTTCATTACGAACAGTGTAATACCTTTTTCATGCCCAAAGCAACTTGTGTTTTGAGCCGTCTTTCTATTTAGAGGACACTCACCCAATGGACTTAATCGATTAAAGAATGAATCGGTAATGTAAAATGAGTAAACAAAACTGACAAGTAAAAGAAGCTAGATAAGCATCTTTTTGTGTTGCATTGCATGTGTTCAAATCAGACGTTAATTTGAACACAAGGTAAATGGGACATTTTATACTCAATAGTGATGAAATGTGTCATTTTCCTTGGTCTCCATTGCCCTTGATCAAGCATGATAGAGTAATGGTCCTTTGAGTCATATTTGTTCATTTATCAAAATTGTACAACTTGGATCTTTGGCCATCATGCAATGAAATTGCTTGATTGGTGGTTTTGGATCCAAGTGTGTCACTCCTTTGAGATTTTGAAGTGATAAGGATGGATACAGTATAAACATACCCCTGGAAAAATCTTCATTTTGCCCTGTTTGTGCTCTGTTGCAATATGGTGACTCAAAGCATCAGTGGCTGGCAGTGCCTCATCAGTGGCCGTCAAGGCTTCATTTCTGGCCGGCAGTGCACCCCTTTAGCCGGTAGGTGGCCGGCAACATTCCTCTATGGCCGGCAGGCCACTGGTGTGACCCTCAGCAAATATTTGGTAAGGTGGAGCAGAAAAGTTTTAGAGTATGCTTAACCCTATGAACAGAGCCTTTCGAGAGAAAAAAATGAAGACTTTTTGGGGCAAAAATCGAGCGCATGCATCTTCCACTTCCCGAGGTGGAGTAGTGGCAGCTTAGTTTAATGTCTTGCATGATTAGTTAGTGTGTATTTGTTTTAATTAATTAGTTTACTAGTTGATTAAAGTGTTGTAATAATTAGTTAGCTTAACTAGTTATTTGATTTCAGTTTGAAATGATTAGTTAGCTTAATTAGCGTAGCTAGTTAGCTCTTATTTATTTGGACCCTCCTTCGCGAGGGTGTAATGTTATAATAAGTGTGCGTGTGTGTGTATGTTTTCCAACCCCACATCTTTCTCCCTTTTATTTATCGCTTTTGATGGTTAGATTAGGGACATTTTCAATTAGCACACCTTATGCTCGCATGCTTGCATTCATTCATTTTTGTCTTGCATGCACCGAGGCTTGGCGCATCATTCAAACTGCATTGTCATTTCAATACTTCTTTGAATACGTGTTTCAAAGCATGTTATCAAAGTGTTGCAAATACCATAATTAAATAGCTGAGCCTATTTAGTTGCATTATTGCATGTTTTGCATTAGTCATTTAACATAGTTAGAAATCATGCATTTTTCTGACTTTGTTTTCTTTCCTAACTTGGAGTACTCGGTGAGTTTTTTACGCTTTAGCATACTTGCATGAGTGTGATTGCCATATTGCCCTAATTAGGCCATGTGCTTAAATGCTAAACTGCACGAATGCCTGTGGATGAAGACTTTTTGTTTGAATTGGAACGATTCAACAAATGTGAGTTTTAAGCCTACTTTGTCGAGTGGCATATCATGTTTTAAGCCCACTATATTTGGTGGCAAATCCGTATTTTTAAGCCAGTTGAGGTGGCAAATTCAAACCATTTTCACAAACAAACATGAGTTGAATTGTTCCAAATTAAGCAAACTAGTCTGTACTTGCTTGTGTGCGTCACATAGTAAAACTAGTTTAATAACTGAAATAAGAACACATAATGTTTATAAAAACTCATATCATGATTAGTAGAGGCCGATCTTTTGATCGGGCGAGCGGGGGTGCTCAATTCATGATCTTCCCCCTTCGTACCTAAGTTCCCGAGCCGAGACAACTTTGGTGATGACGGGCATGTAGCCTTTGGCATGAGTTAGGGTTTCCTAAATTTCCTAAAAAAAAAAATATTTACGTGGCGACTGTGTATCTGGCAAAGCAGTCCAATTTTGGCATTATTTGATTTAAAATTGATTTTCCAAAAAGATTAGCCGGATTGGACTCTTTGGTGATTATCAGTTTCACATTGCACTTGTGAGACTAGATTCAGAACCGCGAGAGTCCGAACTGTGAGTCCTTCTTTTCAAATCTTTCTGAAAGGCGGAGCGTGGAAAAAGGCGAGTCCACAGATGGCTACTATGTTCACCTTGGCACATGTCTGATGCATTCTGTTCTATTGTGATTGTTTTGCGATGGTCATATTGATTCATACCACTATTTGACTGTCTAATGTTGCTAGATTTAAATGTGCTACTAATGTTTTGTTTCTTTGTTTTCTTTTCTCTCTTTTGGTTTTAATTTTTGTCTTGGGTTGGGGGATTGGTGATTATTCTTTTGATTTATTCTTGGTTTAGTAATGTCTTCTTCTAAGCGAAAGAAGTCCACTACCACTCGACCCTCCTTTAACTCAGACTGGTTTCCCTCGGCTGATAAAGCCAAATTGTTTAGAGCATCTGCATCAACCTTAACAAATTTTGAGTTAAATTATAACCCAAAATCCAATTTTGTATTTTAGCTAACTTCTTTTTTATATATACACTCCATCAAACTCTCTATTTTAAAATTCTATTTTTATTAAAATATTATTTTTTATTCTTTTATCTTTTTAAATTTAAATATATTTTTTTCCAACCATCATATTTTAAAAACGGCTATATTCCAACGGTCATATTCTAACGGCTATATTCCAACGGTCATATTCCAACGGCTATATTTTAACGGTCATATTCCAACGGCTATATTCTAACGGTCATATTCCAACGGTCATTTCTTTCAATATAAATAAAACCAATTGCTATCTAAATTTCATCCAGATCAGCCTAATTTTGCTATTTCATTTTGTATTTATTTTCTCTATATGGATCTTCATTCGCTAGAAGATATGATTCTTTATGACTCTGACTCCGATGATGAGTTGGAGACAATTGGGATAGCTGTTATGGAAGGGCAACAGCTAGCAGCCAATAGTTCATCCAAATCACGGCATAATTCTAATCAACGTCGCAAATTCATTTGGCGCAATTCTTTGCAAGGTCACCAAAGACTCTTTCTAGATTATTTTGCTGATCCACCAGTATATCCTTCCAATGTATTTCGGAGGAGGTTTCGAATGAAACGTTCTCTTTTTCTCCGTATTCAATCTGCGGTAGAAGCTCATGAATCATATTTTGTCCAGAAAAGAAATAGTGCTGGAGTGCTCGGTTTATCTTCCCTTCAAAAGATGACTGCAGCACTTAGAATGCTCGCTTATGGAGTAGCAGCTGATTTTATGGATAAATACTTGAGGATTGGAGAAAGTATCGCAATGAAGAGTCTATTTTATTTTGTCAAAGCGGTGGTTGAAATTTATTCCGATCAGTATTTGAGGTCACCAAACAATAATGACATTGCTAGACTACTAGCAGTTGGCAAAAGTCGTGGCTTTCCTGGAATGCTGGGAAGCATTGATTGTATGCACTGGACATGAAAGAATTGCCCGGCTGCATGGAAATGTATGTATACTGGTCACACCCATGAACCAACAATTATTTTGGAAACAGTTGCATCATATGATCTTTGGATATGGCATGCATTTTTTGGGTTACCTGGATCTCATAATGATATCAATGTACTAGAAAGGTCCACTGTATTTACTGAGCTTGCTCAAGGGCTTGCTCCTCTAGTCAATTACACCATCAACAGTAATGATTATACAATGGGATATTATCTTGCTGATGGTATATATCCACCATGGGGAACATTTGTGAAAACAATTCCATGTCCACAAGGAAACAAGAAAAAACATTTCGCTATGGCCCAAGAGGCATGTAGGAAGGATGTGGAGCATGCATTTAGGGTGCTTCAAGCATGTTTTGCAATTGTGCGTGGACCTGCACGATCTTGGAATCTTGAGTCAATTAAAGTTATTATGAAGGGTTGTATAATATTGCACAATATGATTATTAAGGATGAGCAAGATGACAATGAAGCACAAGACACTGATTTTCAACAAATCGATGAAACCCCTTTGGCACAAGTGTCACATGAGCGTACAATCGAGCTTATGGAACTTATTCAACAAAATCACCGTGTCAAAAACAAAGCAATTCATTCTCAACTCCAATCAGATCTTGTTAAGCACTTGTGGCAACTATATAGCCAGTCATAGGAACAAGGTTTCATGTTTTAATTATTTTGTGGCAAATAAATGTATTATGTTTTTAATTATTTGTTTTAGTAATGAAAAATGGATTATAATTGAATTGGAAAAGTTTAATTAAATCATTATAATCCTTAAATGCTCCTTGTGTTTAACCATATTTTTGGAGTGCAAAATGATGTGAAAACAAGTATAAAATAAGACCCAAGACAGCACCAGAGCAACAACAGAACAGCAACAACACAGGAGCCAGGGTGGTCGACCGGCTGGACGACCGAGCGGTCGACCGGTTAAGCAAAATTTTAGCATTTTTCCTCTTCTCATGGGTCATCCTGGGGGTCATCCTGGGGGACGACCCCAGCTTTGCTCTAGTTTAGTTTTGCTGCCCACAACATACATACAAGGAAGCCATTTGGATTCAATCATTTAAACATGAAGTCATCCAAACATAAACATTCCAAAAACATCCAAGCATAAACATTCCAAAAACCATTTAAAAAACATCCAAATACAAAAGCATGTTAAGCATGTCAAATATTACAATCACTCCACATCATTAATTTTTTTCCTACCCCAAAAACATCCAAACATAAACATTCCAAAAACATCCAAATACAAAAGCAAGTTAAGCATGTCAAATATTACAATCATCCAAGTAGAAATCATGCAATTACTCCACATCATTAATTTTTTCCTTACTCTCAATGATTTCCAGTTGGCCTAGACGATAATATTCTTGCTGCATTGGGGACATCTCACTTGTATCAATTTTCATGATTCTCTCTTCCTTTTTCAATTGTTCAGTTCGAGCCCTTGAAGCATGAATATGATAAGATTTTTGAAGAAGTTCAAGTTTCTTCTCAGTTCCTCTTTTTCTTTCTTCTTTCATCTCATTCAGTAAATCCACAATTGGAGAACAACTATCATGGTTTTTTACTTTTTTCTTTTACTTTTTTCAACTGCTCATTTTCTGCCTTCCTACCCATAGGTCTCTTCAAGGGTGAGATATCATCTTCTGTTAGGTTGATTGGCTCTGGTGTTGAAGGTGAAGATGTTGGGTCATTTCTAATCCTTTTCGGTTTTTTCTTTTGGCATTGCTCGAACCATTTTGGTTGATGCCTCAACACATTCCAACAATGTTTGAATTGAAATAAGGTTTTATTAGCCTCTTGGTACATGATTTTTGCCTTGCCAATCTAAAAAAAAAAAAAAAAAAAACCAATAATTAGGTTCTTAACATAAAATGAAAATGCTAGGAGAAGTATAAAGATCAATGTAATTAATACCTTGTCTTGCTTGTTAACACCACTTTGATGCAATGCTTCAATTTGGGCAAAGTACCCACAACACTTACTAGTGCCAAGTTGAATGATTGACCACCGATTCATCAAAGAATTATCGTTACATTCACTAATAAATGTCTTATGCTCGTGAAAGTACTCCTCAACTCTCCTCCAAAAGGTCTTGCTTTTTTGCTCATTTCCATGCACTACATCCAAGCTAGTGTTGAGCCAAGCCAATACAACCATATTATCTTCTTCTATGGAAAAGTTGCCTCCACGTGATTTCTTAGTAGTGGATTCCAATTGAGTAGAGAATGGAGACTCTTGGCCAACCACTTGACCAACTTGACTCATATACTGAGACTCCATGAATTAGCTATCAATGTTAGATCCCTCTTGTAAAAGATTTGTAAAAAATGGGTCTCCATTTGACTCCATTCCTACAAGACTTGTGAGTGCATTGATTGTTTAACAAAATAACCACATGTGTTTATTTATTTATAGAGATGACAAAAATATAAAATTCCAAAATTATAATCCTTAACTATTCCAATCCTAATGTGCAATAGGAATCAATTAAGGGAAAATTACAATTCAGTGTAGGTGGAGAAAAAAAAAATTATAAAAAGGTAGAGGGTGCAACTTAGAAAACACAGGGGTGCAAAATTTATTCAAAACATGGCATGTTGTTCTGTTTTTGAGCTAATTCTTTTTTTCTTTTTTCAATAGAGATTCCAAGTTGAAAAAATGAGTCAAAAATGGTTTTGGTGTTTTGTAAAGCTATGTTGAAAATCAACATTCTTGATTTATTAATGAATCAATCAATTGGCATAGCATCTTGGACAAACTAGTGAGACATTTTATCAAACAGTTACAATGCAAGAACATATATGTGTATAATAACAAAAGTGAATATAGTTCATCAACTGATTCATGATTTTACAATGCAAGAACATATATGTGTATAATAACAAAAGTGAATATAGTTCATCAACTGATTCATGATTTTACAATGCAAAAACATATATGTGTATATAATAACAAAAGTGAATCTAGTTCATCAACTAATACACGATTTAGATAGAGAGAGAGAGAGGGAGAGAGAGAGAGAGAGAGAGAGAACTTGATGAACTTCCAAGATGGTGAGAATGAAATTTGTGTGATGGCTCTGGTAAGTGTTGACAGTAATGGTGGTATGAGAGATAGTGTTCTTGTTGGCGGGAGAAAAAAGCACGGGAAAGAAAATATAATAAAAAATTGATTACCCTGTGAATAGTTCCTTGCATCATCAGAGGAGGAACTGTAGCTTTGTCAAAATGAATGAATCCCATAGCGACTCTGATGCATCAATATATTTACAGTTTGACTTTCTACAATAGCGTCAAAGTCGTTGTAGCGACTCTGATGCTGATGCTCTAACAACACCACTACTAGCTTAGTTCTTGATTGCGTGTAATATTATTACTTCATGCTTCATGTCCTATTTAAATAATAATGCAAGTATTTATTTTCTAATAATAATAATAACTATTATTATTATCAAACCAAGAAATATTCTCACTACTTGGCATTGCCATATGACAAACTTCAAAGAAGGCATTTGAGACGCCATAACATAATAAATAGGTTGATGAAACTAGGCATTTTTTAGTGCCATCACTCCGTCGACTACGGGGCAAGTCTAACACCCTTCATAACTAGGCCGCCAGAATTGTTCAACAAATTAGAGACAGCACACCAAAGGCCATCAGAGTCTTTGCTATATAGTGTTCATCCAAACGAATATCGGTATAGTCCTGCATAATAGATTCATTTTTTTTTCGAAGTTGTAATTGGTTATATACAAGTATTGAAGTATATTAATTTGTTCCCATGAAATGCAATTCCAATTCTGAACAAATACTAGCTATCCAACAATACTATGTTGCTATTTGGAAACATCACAATTTTTTTCTTTATTATTTACAAAAATAGACAAATTTATAGTTATTTTCAGTAAAAAAAAACCCAAAAAAATAAAAAATAAATCAATCTGTGATATCACTCCACTGCTGGGTTGGTTCATCAAGAAGTTTCCTGGAAGCACGTGATTTATCCAAGAAGGTTCTATCATCAAGAAGGTATGATCTGATCATTTTAATCCGCTGCATATTCTGTGTTTTTTGTTTTGATTTACATGAACAAATACTAGCTATCCAACAATACTATGTTGCTATTTGGAAACATCACAATTTTTTACTTTATTATTTACAAAAATAGACAAATTCATAGTTGTTTTCAGTAAAAAAAACCCAAAAAAATAAAAAATAAAAAAATGATATGCGCACATGTTTCAAAAACACCAAACGAATTGTTAATTATAGTTTTTAATGTTTTTATAAACATAAATGTTACCGAAATGGTACCTACTAACCTTATTGTCATTAGTTGTGTTGCATTGATTGGATGAAGCCAGCAACCAGGCACTGCTTTGCCCGAACTCGTTCTTGCCGCGATAGACAACAGCTGCACACGATCCAGAAGCTGCTGAAAAGGTATTCACATGCAAAAATCCACCCCACTGACCATTTGCAATCAAAACTGGGTATGGCGCTGGTCCAAGGTGCCCATTAACAAATTATAATAAAGCTAACAAACTTAATATAATTTTTTATGTTTATCCATCCCAATATATTTATCATGAAATTTTGTTGTCACTTTAATTTCCACTTATTTCACATGACTCGAGTACATGCATACATTGATGTATTTGTGTTGGTTATACAGTAGAAGCCTTGAACCTTGTACAATACTTATTTTTTTAGGAAAAATTCAAAAGACTCTCGACAGCACAAAAAAACATGCATAGGATGAAACTATATGACACATATAAAAGACAATGACACAAAATATAAACAGACACAGAAATAAAAAAAAAAAAAAAAACACTATTATTAATAGAGTATTGTTATTCAAGATCAAATATCAGACCTAATTTTTAAGTTCAGTGATTTGACAATCATTAGGATATTAAAGATAACTCCATCTCATGTCTTCTCTAATCATCAACCAATTATATCATTTACACATCATTGAATTAGAAAATGGGTCTAGAACTTTAGTATCGTTTTCCTTACCGATATTCATAAATTTGTTGCAGTGAGAACTTGTAAACCCCAAACTCGTAGACAAAAAATTATTTAGAATTATAATACGTAGTCGACATGTTAGATTTACACTATGAAGCACGGGTACTCCAAAAATAGTGCCGTACGAGTACCGGGTACTTACTGGGTGCGGGTACGCGTACCGGTACGGCGGTACGCGTACTGGGTACGGCAAAAGAGGGTCCGGTACGTTTGGTTCATTCGGGTACGGCATGGGTACGCCACGGGTACGGCATGGGTACGGCGTGGGTACGCCAGGGCCTTTTTTTTTCTTTTTTTTTTTCTGCCCTTGCAGATTAGCAATTATTATTATTATTATTATTATTTTTTTGGTGCCCTTGCAGATCAATAATTTTGATGTTTCTCTGTTGTCCTGTCTGTCTGTATAAATTGTGTAAGCATATCAGTAAATGATTTTGATGTTTTTAAAAAACAATTTGAACCAAAAAAAATAAGGCCTATAAAGGGTAGTTCTGTGTATGACTATGCATTATGCTTTTGCTTCAGATCCTCCTAAAATTTCTTTATAAAATCTTTAATCATAACAAACTTTTAAAGTTTATGCACAAAACATTAAAAATTAATGCTGTATTAATTGATTAGTAGTGGTTGGGAATGATGCAATTTTATGTATTATGCAAATTGCAATTGACAACCTGCCCCAATTGAGAATTTTTTTTCCTTTACTGTTGGCAATTAACTTTAAATATTTCTTTGGTCTCCTGTTATTTCTTTGGTCTCACCCTATAAAAATAGCAAATTGATGAGCAAAAAGAAAGATTTTAAAAATAAATTATGATCACAAATTCACAGTGCATAACATGTCAAAGTGAGAGATTTCACAAATATTATTTTTAACACATTATAGGAAAATGAGTAGTTCTTTTTTTAGTTTTGATATTTAATTTTAATTTGTCGGTTAGATCCTTTAATCATAATTATATTTTTAAAAAAATAAAAAAATATCGGCGTACCGCAGCCGTACCCGTATCGTACTTTTTTTGAGTTTTGCCGAATCGGCGTACCCGCACTCGTACCCGTACCGTACTCGTACCCGCACCCGTGCTTCCTTGGATTTACATTTAGAATGAAACTGAAGTGGATATTACTTTCTAAATATTCTTTTTGTCAACAAAATCTAGGCTTCGTATGGGAAGTTGGGTTGACTTTTTGGTTTTTTGATTATTTTAGCCCATGCTAAAATATTCGTTTGGGTTGGCTTTTTTGACTTTTGTAACAGAAAAATAAAATAATTATGATTTAAATGTGACATTTTATTTTATTAACTTTTTAATTTATTTTGTCTTTTTATAACTAATTTAACCAAAAAAAATCAACCCAACCCAATTACCAAATGACACCCTAATATTTAGCATATTGATTAGGATATAAGAGAATACTCACACAGAGAAAGAAAGAGAAGGGAAGAGACTAGTGACTCTTTAAGACAAAACTTGAAAATAGAACATAGAGAATGATCAATATGTGTGGACTTTTTACTTGACGAATTCAAGAGGGTGTTAAGTCCAGGAATTTTAATATAATTGAAATTCAAAGAGAGTGATTGTCGAATCAATAATGCTATAGATTCATATTTTATATCTATAAATACATTTACAATGATGTGATAAGGATAATAGAGCTCATATTATTGAACCAGTAACCAATTAAAAATTGATAATTATCAAATTAAATCATTTTGGATTAATAATAAAGTGGAAACCATTATTGTAGTCTCTGCACAATTGAAATCTTGTTGCATTTCTCCAAATAGACAACCCAGAGAGAGACAACAACTTATTGGTTTGTGAGCACCCATGCGTGGTGGGTTCTTCAATAAGGGCAGCCCCCCCTTTGGATTCCCACAGTCATGCATGTAGCGAATTTTTCTCCCTCCTTGCAAGATGGGCTTGTTACCTATGGACAAGTTGGACCACCATCTTAGAGGTAAAAATCTTGATTTGGACCAAGTCAATATTTTAATGGGCCAACTTTAACATTTGTGAACCCTCTTCATCTGGGCCATCGAAATCAACCCTTCCAGCCCATTGCTCCAAAAAATGTAAAAGGCAAGAAGGCCAACACTCTGTTTGAATTGTGAGATGAGAAAAGAAAAAAAAAATTTTCATTTTTATGAGAAAATAATAAAAATAATTATGGTTTCTCACCATCTTATTTGAATAGAATATGATTCATACTGTGTTTGGTTGCGAGATTTGAGAATGAATTTAGAAAGAGAAATGGAAAAGGTAAATAAAATATGAATAACATATATCTAAAATTCATACTTTCGCACACATTTTCTCTTCCCCTTCCCAAATCCCTCAACCAAACATAGCGTAAAAGAGTGATTTTTGTTTTTCATCAAATCTCACAACTTTTTATGAAAAACAAAACTTAAGTTTGGTATAATTTGGCTTTCTCACAATTTCTCTTCATTTTTCACTATTACTTACCTAATTAATCATCCAAACAACTAATAAGAAACATCATTTTCTCCATTTCTTTTCTCTTCGTACTAAACCCCTCAATCCGAATGAAGTGTAAGTCAAATAAAGCATTAGACGATTTTGGCCTTTCTCTTAAGCTTTCCAGACGATGTTTTGGAAAGATTTCAAAAGCACAATCCTTGTCTTCTTTTGATGATCTTGCCTGAAACTTCAATTTCTTCTTCTACTCTATTTGCAACTGTAATAAAAGGTTTTGTGAAGTAGGCAATCTTCAAGTGTTTTCAAGCTGCAAAAGTTTTGCAAATTAATTTTGAAGGCAGAGAGAAAGTATATATCAATCATTTCATTGAAATGGAGTCAAATAACAAGGCAAGGTTCTCCAAAATTAAGAATTGCAAGAAATAAAAGCTTCTTTCATGGATTCTAAAGGGATTTGGGAGGCCGGAGTTGAAACGCATGGTAAAAATCTTGTTGCTCCTGATTGTATTAATTCATTTTCATTGAAGAATCAAAACTTTTGTCTCTCTCGAAATGGATTGTCCATGAGATTTGGTATAAAGTGTAGGGATACAAAGTATAATTACGTCAAATAATTTTATAAAATAAGGGCATGTTTGATTGGGTGGATTAGAGCATGGGATTAGGATTATTAATCCGTGGGCCCAATTATCTCATGTTTGGAATCAAAACTTTTGTCTCTCTCGAAATGGATTGTCCATGAGATTTGGTATAAAGTGTAGGGATACAAAGTATAATTACGTCAAATAATTTTATAAAATAAGGATTTCCACTAAAGATCTCTTAAATCTATACTAAACAAAAATTATCATATGAATTAGGAACATCACATGGTGATGTGTCCTTCTAATAGTGTTTTCTAGTTTGCATACCAAATATTGTTGTTTTTCAAACTATGTAATAAGAATTTAATTTATATTATTTGGAGCACACAACAAGTATTATATTTTCACATATAGGATAATTACTCTTACATTTTGTTTGGATTGAGGGATTTAGTAAGAAAAGATAAAAATAGAAAAAAAATAAGGTTTCTTATCAGTTGTTTAAATGATTAACAAGTTAAGAAATAATAAAAAATGAAGAGAAATAATGAAAAAGACAAATCGCTAAAGACTTAAATTTTGTTTTTCACAAAAAGTGGTGACATTTTATGAGAAATCAAAATTATTCTTTGCAAAAAATTCATAATACCTAAGCTATCCTCTAATTATAAAACAAATAAAATAAAATTATACATATATTCTTACCCTCTTAATATAACACAAAACAGATAAAAAGATACATATATTCTTACCCTCTAAAAAAGATGGGAAAGTCTGGAAACCAGACTTACCTATCTAGATTTTTCTTAGTGAGTGATTGTATGGTGAAAATTAATTTGTGTAATGTAAGATTTATCTGAAATGTGGTGCAGATTAATTTATGAATTGATAAAGGTGAGTTTGTATTGTACTATTACTCAAGAAAAGATGAGATTATTTCATTTTTACTCCTATACTTTGTCATGATTTTCAATGACCTCCCCAGACTATTATTTTCACGCATACCCCTATACTATTTAAGTTACTATCAATTTTGCCTTTGCCGTCAGATTTGAAATGGAAAAGGTTAAAAAAAATTACATTTTGGCCCCAAATTTCAAAAGAAAGATGTAGATCCACCATTTTCTTACCAGCAAACCACCACCAGCAACCACTACTTCAAGCCTTTCTATCTACTTCGTCATAACTCTATTTCGCCTCATTTTTACTTCGTTGGATTCAACTCACGGTCCAGTTTTCGTATCACATCTCACACGTCTCATTCTTCCTCTTTTTGCATGCTATCGGAGCTCTGGAAACTGATTAAAAAAAAAAAAACTTTTCTTCTTGTTTTCGGCTTTTCTGCAAGTCATCTTTCGGATTTCATATCTTTCTTGATTCTTGATGGTTCTACTTCATTCTTTTGCCATTCTTTTCGCCTCACTTCCTATCTCGCCCTATACTATCTTGCTTTCTCACTTCTTCGTGTAATGGGCAGTTTTGGTATGCCAAAATTTGTCTAAAAACTAATTTCAAAAATTTCAAAACATTCATCTTTTGTTGCTTTCTTCTCCATCTTCCTCATTCTTCTTCTTCTTCTTCTTCTTCTTCTTCTTCTTCACCTATAACATGATGTGGAACATGGTTCTAGGTGGTAACGGAACTAGTGATGGTAGTGGTGGTGGTAATGGAGTTCGGTGGCGGTGAAGTTAGTGGTTAGGGTAGTGAGTGATCTTCTTCTTCTTCATCAATTATATACATACATATCATCTTTCCTACTGGAATTTTCTCAGTCCATTTGAATGGAACACCATGCCCGTTCAGACTTGGATCGTAAATGAGATGCAAACCTTAACTGTTTTGCCAAGAACAAAAGAAATTTGTATTATTAAGAAAAATCATATAGCAAATAGCTGATTTTGTATTAGAAAAAAGGTTTTGTTGTTATAGCCATTAATGTTGAATTAAAAATTAATGAGCACTTATTAATTTCTCTATTTGCTATGACTGCTCTATCATGATATGAATCTAAACATGTCAAATAAGAGTTTTTCTCTCAGTTGAATATCCTCTAAGCTCTCTCTCTTGAATTACACCTATTTTCAATACAGCACCATATACATTACAAGCACTCAACTGCCCACTTTGTCGATTGAACTCACAAATCAAAATGTTGAAAGAAATCTTTGTGGCGACTAAACTTCCTCGACGCATGAGAACTAATACCGACAATGCCTCCTCCACTCTTCTTATGACACAAAGTGGTTGAATGACATTGTTGAAAGTGATATTCTTCAGGGCATATGCAATCTCAACCATCAACTTCACTAACATCACCACCCGAACTACCAACTTCACTGCCACCGAACTCCATTACCGTCACCATGAGCATTACCATCACCACCACCTTATAACACCAAACCCACATTTTTTCACACCCAAGTTCCATTATTGCCACCATAAGCATTACTATCACCACCATCTTACAACACCAAACCCACATTTTTCACAACCAAGTTCCATTACCGCCACCACCACCTTACAACACCAAACCCACCGCCATCACTGGACCGCTACCACCACCATCACCAGTTCCGTTACTACCTAGAACCATGTTCTACATCATGTTATAAGTGAAGAAGAAGAAGAAGAATAAGGAAGATGGAGAAGAAAGAAACAAAAGATGAATGTTTTGAAATTAATTTTCAGACAATTTGCGACATACTAAAACTACCCATTACATGAAGAAGTGAGAAAACAAGGTAGTGTAGGGCGAAGTAGGAAGTGAGGTGAAGAGAATGGTGAAAGAATGAAGTAGAACTGTCAAGAATTGAGAAAGATATAAAGTCCGAAAGATAGCTCAAAGAAAATTCGAATGAGAGAAATCTTTGTGAGGACTGAACTTTCTCGACGCATGAGGACTAATATCGACAATGCCTCCTCCTCTTTTCCCACGACACAAAGTGCTTGAATGACATTGTTGAAAGTGATATTCTTCAGGGCATATGCAATCTCAACCATCAACTTCACTAACATCACCACCCGAACTACCAACTTCACTGCCACCGAACTCCATTATTGTCACCATGAGCATTACCATCACCACCACCTTACAACACCAAACCCACCGCCATCACTGGACCGCTACCACCACCATCACCAGTTCCGTTACTACCTAGAACCATGTTTTACATCATGTTATAAGTGAAGAAGAAGAAGAAGAATAAGGAAGATGGAGAAGAAAGAAACAAAAGATGAATGTTTTGAAATTAATTTTCAGACAATTTGCGACATACTAAAACTACCCATTACATGAAGAAGTGAGAAAGCAAGGTAGTGTAGGGCGAAGTAGGAAGTGAGGTGAAGAGAATGGTGAAAGAATGAAGTAGAACTGTCAAGAATTGAGAAAGATATAAAGTTCGAAAGATAGCTCGAAGAAAATTCGAAAACGAGAAAAAAAGTCTTATTTTTTTTATCAACTTTCGGAGCTACGATAGCATGCAAAAAGAGGAAGAATAAGACGTGTGAGATGTGATACGAAAACTAGACCGTAAGTTGAATCCAGCGACGTAAAAATGAGGTGAAACAGAGTTATGACGAAAGAGATAGAAGGGCTTGAAGTGGTGGCTGCTGGTGGTGGTTTGCTGGTAAGAAAATGGTGGATCTACATCTTTCTTTTGAAATTTGGAACCAAAATGTGATTTTTTTAACTTTTTCCGTTTCAAATCTGACGGCATGGGCAAAATTGATAGTGACTTAAATAGTATAAGGGTACGTATGAAAATAAGAGTAGTCTAGAGATCATTGAAAATCATGATAAAATATAAGGATAAAAATGAAATAATCTCAGAAAAAGATACATATATATTCTTGCTGTCCAAACAGGGTACATCGCGAACTTCCCGTGAAATTCTATCCTTGCCTACGTGGAGTTTGTTACAAAATCACCAGACATCTCTCTCTTCCTCATTAACGCATTCCATTTCAGTTTTAATCTTCTACCCACAAATCCCTCTCTCTCTCTCTCTCTCTCTCTCTCTCTCTCTCTCTCTCTCTCTCTCTCTTTCTCTCGATTCGGGCTTCTAATATTTTGCGAATTCCTTGGGCAATCTTCAAATGTGGGTACGTCTTCGTCTTCTCAATGGACTCTTGGTTTTCATAAATTAGATTAGATAGATAAAAATAAAGATAAAAAATAAAAAAAGAGGTTCTCTAGATCCATTGTTTCTGTAAAGACTATCATTTTTTTAAGATTGTGTATTGAATCAGATCAGATGCTGTTGGATATACCTCCTTATTGGAGTGTGGGACCCAATTGGTTTATTAAAAGAGTTTGATTTAGTTTGGTATTAGTTATAATATATTATATTATATCTAATTTTGTGGAGACCCAATTCAATTTGAAAACAATTAAGGTTTTGATAAAAAAAACCCTAGATTCACAATATGATTGGTATTATTTTTCCCAAGAAAAAAAGAGGGACAGCCGTGTGGCTTGGTGAAAAGGCAGCAGTGGCTTAATATTGATTGACATCAATTTGGTGGTTGTGTTCTTTGTTCTATATTGCTTGGAATATATCATTGGGGTTTTCAAACATTGGGTCACAGTGGATCTTCGGTTTGTTGTTCTGCTTCGGCTGATTTGGGTTATTATTTTGGGTCTTCTACAACTTTGGTTTTGAAGATTTTGGTTCATCTATTTGGTGAGGTCTTTCCTCTTATTTATTTGTGATTATTTGAAATTCACCTAAGGGTAGTTTGTGAGACCATTCGTGTCTCATTTGTAATCGTTTGGAAACCTTTTGGTTGATAATGAAATCGGATTTCGATCCTATGGACATACCTCACATTGAGGGAACCACGTAAAAATTCTTGTGTTGCTTTTGATTTAATTTTTCCGCATTAGTTTTTATTCTCATTGATTGATTTACTTGTGGGGAATCATTTTCCTTTTAGTTCTAGGCATGGCCTTGATTTGATCGGGCTGCGCCTCGATGCTGCCACATACTTGGTCCACCAGTATGCTCCAAAGAACTATAGCCAGATCCAACTCTCCAAATATGCTTTCGATGCATTGAGTCGGAGCCGATATATGTTTTAATAGGATGTCATATGACTGCCTTATAAGTCTTCAGATGTCTAGGTCCCTGGCTTCACTCAGAGCCCCCCATGGTCATCGATGTTATACCTCCCACTGTTTTTGCAATTAGGTGTCTAAAAACATCTTGGTTACTAATCTCTGGGTAAGTTTGCTCGACACCTTTGGATATTTTTTAATCACCCAAAAAGCATCACTCTGGTAGATTAAACAGTCCTTTATTTGGGGTGATAACGGACAGTGCTTCTCCTCGTGACTGGGGGTGCTACCATGGGCTATACCTGATGGGACGCCCCCTGTAGGATCTAAGAAGCTTATCCTTCACATGCCCTGAAGTGGCATCCACTAGTTGGTCAAATATTGGGTAAAGTAAAAATTGTCTTTGGGATCATGGCCTTTGTTACGCTGGTAAAGTTCACGCAGACCCTTACCATTTATCATTCTTTTCTTAACCCCCAACAGTATTCGACTAGCCATGTCGGTGGTAATTTAATCCTCTCGATGGCTCTGGCCTCCAGAAGTGTCGTCTTCCTCGTCCACTGCCATCAACATCAACAACGTGCGGTTTCTACCTGGGCCCCTGTTTATGTTTATAGGTGTTGGTTCGACTTCTACGTCAGTTTTATGACTAAGCTGATCCTCGGGAGTCAATGCCTTAGCATTCAATTATGGCGTCTACAGGCAAACACTTTCTATTGTTTTGCTCTCTAAGATAGCGCCTCTAATTATTTGTTTCCTCTTCTACGGCTAAGCCCGAAGCCAAAGTAAGGAAGCAAGCAGTCTTCATTCTCCCTGCTAGGAGACAGATTTTCTTTTAAGGGATTTTCCTCTTCTCGATGGCTCCTTCCAACGTGCTTCTAGGATTCCAGCGGTCCGCGTCGTCTTCGATCTCTGCCCCTTTCTGGTTCTCAATGTTGCTAGAGTGGATTTCAATTGATGCCATGGAATGCGGGTTCTTTGCTGCAGCTGATCCCCTGAAATCCCCTGCTTCATCTATCCCATGCTCTGTTGGGATGTATCCAGAATAGGCTGACATTTTGCAACATGTTGAAGCGGATACAACCGCCCATTGCGTGTCAACCATGGCCCCCCAAGATAACATTGTAAAGGGAGGTGTGTCGATTATGGTGAACCTATCTTTATACTTTCTTGGGCACAAGCCGCACTTCAAGCTGCATGCTATCACCCAGTGGGTAGGGGTCCGGGCGTTCTTTGAAACCCGCCATTGGGCTGCATTGGATTGCTCCATATGCTGGGTAAAGGCCAAGCTCCTTGTAAATCATCTGACATACCATGATGTCACAAGGTTGCCTGTGTTCAATTCAGGAATGCGCTTTACTTGGCACTCCCTATCTTGGAAGGCGAACTACCAGGCATCGTTGTACGGATGTTGTAATTCGATCTTCTAGGTGCGGCTTTAGGTAGAAAAAGACCTTACTAGTCCCAAATCTAGCAACCCTTAAACAGCCCAAGGTCTTATTCTGCGGGGACCTGGGTACCATCGCTTAGCAAGTCTTTACCATCTATGGCATCCCTCTCGTATTTCATTTCGTTGATCTTCGGAGTAGATACTTAACACCGAAGTCCCGCCTGCACGGTTGCACTTGTGCTGGGAGAGGTGGGAGCTGCTTGGTGTATGCCGTTGAGGGGTCCTTGCTCTCTTCCTTTCCCCATTGTCCTGGGCCTCAGATCGCCAAGGGTCCTTTTTAAATGGGCCTTGGCTTTACCAGTGTCTTCCAAGTTGGGAAGTTCAAAGGCGGCTGGCAAGAGCCACTGAAGTTAGATGCCCATGACTTCATTATGGTAATGTACAATCTTTCCGAGAGGCGTCTTCTCATAAACTCTCCTAGTAATACCTTGGCTGGTGCCGAAATAAGGTTTGGGTTTCGATTGTAGTCCCAGGCACTTATGTGAATTGGAGGATACAGAATACATTGGTGAATGGCCTGTGTGGTCCCAACATATCTCTTGTTTATTGGATCCGTTAACCTCGGCCTCAGTCGGCGAGTCATTTTCCTTCTCTTGCTTCTGTTCACCTTAATCCCTGGCGTATCTTTCCTCGGACTCCGGCAATTTCAATTCTGGCCATGAACCGTCTAGGCTTTTTGCAATGCTTTACCAATGACTTTCGGTAGTGGCCACCAATCATCTTCTTCTAGGTCGTTCTTGAAGACCGACCTCCACTGCACTCGGGTATATTCGGGATTATAAAACCTATACATAACTTTGTGTTAGGGCCATAAAGGTCTATCATCCTTGGATTCTCAGAGCCAATCAGAGGCGTCTACCCTAGTGGCATCGTAGTTGTGTTGTCACAAGTCCTAAGGCCACAGAACATCCGCCAGGCTTCCAGTCTTCACACTTCCTGTTTGGTTATTTGTGAACCAACGATGCATGTCCCCGAAGGGGATGAGATGGAATACACACTACACTCCTTGCAAAGCAACGGCTCGTGACCCATGTACAGATGCCATCAAAGAGTAGGATAAACCGATGTGACATGGGTTCGACCTTACCATTTTATATGGGAACTTCGGCATACTGAATCTTTTCGGGGCCTTCAAATTGTCCAACTCTACCGCGTTATCCGTCAATTGGGATTGAGATGACCAGGTGTTTTTCGCAATCAATGTTGTCTACTGGAAACTTCAGCACATGATTTATATGAAAAAAATTAGAGGCTTTATGATAGGAAAATCAGGCCACAAATAAAGCTTTTTTGTTTTCGTAAGTGGTTTAATTTAAAATATAAAGAGGATGCAGCCTATTCCGGATACATCTTGAATGAAATAATAAGAGTAATGTTACCATACTTGCTTCTATGAAAATTGTCTTTTGATGATGAGTTACAAGGCTTTGATGGGCTCTTATTTTTGCCCGTAAGTTGTGGGAGACTGTTGTTGTGACGTTAGTAATTATGGGCAATCCTGAGGAGTTGTCACAATGGACCAGGTCACTGTAGCTTGGTAATGAAGAAACTAGACAGAGAATCAGCGGTTCCTCATGTCGGAAGCTTGTTGTAAGAGGCCGAAGCAAACAAGGGGAGGAATATGAGACTCCTCATAATGGTCGTGATAAGGCCGTGGACCAAATCAAAGATGATTCTTTTTCAAAGAAAGACATTTGAGTGTTATTATTGCATGAGAAAGGGCACATAAGCGGGAATGCCGAAAGCTCAGAGAACGAAGAGAAAGTGCGTGACAAAAAGTGTGGATAAGAAGCAAGAAGACACAACGGCAGTACTAACGTGATCCTCATGGCTTGTTTGTAAAGATGATTTGTATCATTGTTGGCCCGATTAGAGTCAATGGGTGATTGATTCCGTGATTCTTTTCATGTGCTTCTCGAGTTGATTTCTTCACTACCTAGACCGAAAGGAGATTAGGTTCTGTTTCGATGGGTAATGAAGGTATGTCAGATTATTTGCGCATGGGTGATGTTTGGCTTTGGAAACAATTTGGGTTGCAAGTTTATGCTTAGATTGAGGCATTGTTCCCTGGACCATTCCGCCTCAATTTGATCTCTACTGGGAGCTAGATGATAAGGCTTTCAACAACAATTTGGTGATGGAATATGGAAGCTTCACAAAAGGGTTTTTGCGTCGGTGGCTAAGTGCAAGAAAACTCATACACTTTATTCAGATGCAAGAAAATTTGTAAAGGTGTTGTCAATATGCCTTCAGATGTACTTCTATTCCGAATTGTGGCACAAGCCGAGCTGGCTCATCATGAGTGAAGGGGCGCAAGTTTGTTCAAGCAAAAGCTTCTATCCTGGTTTTGAAAGGTTAACCATCTTAAAACTTGTGTTCATCGTTGGCGGATAAACAACATAGAGTTTCTTTTCATAAATTGGCCTTCTAGAAAAGAAAATGTGTTGGGAGGTTGATTCATTTTCGGATGGTTTGTGTCATTTTTGAAAGTAGTTAGAACACTATGTGGCACTTATTTTGGTTACTTTCATTGATGATTACAAGAAGAAGTTTGAAGCTTTTTACTAAAACTAAAAAATCAAGTTTTTAGAAGTATTACGACATTTTCAGGCCATGGATTGTAAAGAGAACAGGGCAGAAAT
>NW_021028628.1:88441-157280 GCF_004153795.1 Camellia sinensis
TTTCCCTACAACTGGTATCAGAGCTACGGTTTATTTTGGGTTCGTATTTGAGTTTGTGTAAATAATGGTACGGGGAATTGTGGGGTCATGAGTTCTAGCTTCAAATGAAGCATATTGGGCATACGTGGAAAACTAAAATGGAGGAACTATTATTTTGTAAAACATTTGGTATGGGCCTATTGAGGGAGATAGTGAGCTAAACACTGATGAATATGAAAGATGATGAGTGGAAGAGGCTTAATCGAAAGCCGTTGGTGTTATCCGTCAATTGGGATTGATGACCAGTGTTGTTTCGTCAAGATGCAATCGTTGCTACTGGGAAAACTTCAGCACATGATTTATGAAAAAATTAGAGGCTTGTATGATAGGAAAATCAGCCAACAAATAATAGTTTTTTCTTTTCGTAAGTTGGTTTAATTTAAAAATATAAAGAGGGCAGACCTATTTCCGGATACATTGCTGAATGAAATAAAAGAGAATGTTAACCATCTTGCCTTCTATAAAATTTCTTTTGATGATGAGTTACAGGCTTTGATGGCTACTTAGTTCTTTGGCCCGATAGTGTGTGGAGACTTTGTTGTGACGGTTAGTAATTATGGCAATCTCTGAGGAGTTGTCACAATGGACAAGTCACTACGTAGTTTGTAATGAAGATATCCGATCAGACAATGGTGGTGAATACATTGGGTCATTTAATGAGTATTGTCGCAGCTAAGGTATTCGGCACCAAAAGACAGTTAAGAAGACTCCTCAACAAAATGGGGTTGCCAAGAGGATGAACCGTACCATTGTGAAAAGAACAAGGTGTTTGCTTTCACAAGCTAAATTGCCAAGATCTTTTTGGGGTGAGGCAATGAAGACAGCGATTGGTGTGATCAATTTGTCTCATTCCTATCCTTTGAATAGTGATGTTCCAGAAAGAGTTTGGACTGGCAAAGATGTGTCTTATGAGCACTTGAGAGTGTTTGGTTGCCGAGCTTTTGCTCACATTCCAAAGGATGAGAGGTCCAAGCTTGATAGTAAGTGTAACAACCCTCACTTTACCCTAGTCATGCTTGCATGTATTTACACAATTTTGTCTTGTTAAGTTACATTTTGCAAACCTTGATTTGTTCTGCACAAGTATTTCTTGCATGCTTTGTTCCTTGCTTTATGTGAGCTTAGCTGAGGTCACCCTAAGCCTAGGTCGCACCTTTGAACCTCTTACGCGTAGTACTATCTTGGAACCACTTTGGTTGACCTTCCCTTCCACCCTGGCATCTTAGCCGAGATGTCATCTAGGCCGAGATGTTACCACCTAGGCGTCCTAGATCTTGATCCTTGCACCTAGTGGTCTTGTTTTGGACCGGTATAACCTAGGCCGAGGTGTGGCATATCTAGGCTAAGGTGTGGCACATTTGGACCATGCGTTATCCATCCTGGCCGAGATCATTGGGATCCCTTTTACCTGAACCGATGTTTTAACCCGAGATCTCCCCTTGTCAGAACGCCCATACCACCTTGCTTGTTTTACACACTTTGTCATACCTTTTTGTCTTGTCTTTCAGTCACCTTTTTGAGGAAACCCAATCCGGCGCTACCACGTGTCCCAGCAGAGGGTTAAGTCTGCTGGCAGTAGAGAAAACATATCATTTTGTATCCCATCTTTGTCTTTTAGAGAGAGAGACTCTAGGAAGAAGAAGAAGTTTTAGAGTGAGAGAGTAGACTTTCAAGCTTGATCTTCACACCTTGAGCCGTTAGATTCGTGTTTTAAGGTTAGAATCTTGATTTGCTCTTGTTATTCTTATTATTTATCTACCTGCATTGCATGATCGAGCATGATCCATAAGCCATGCATTGATTTAAAGTTTGGTTTTAGAAAGAGAATATGGTATTCTTGTGTTCTTGAAAGAAAAACCATGTTTTGATCCGGAAGTTTGTAACAAGTGCTTTTGTGTTTGTTTCCACGAAATCTTCAAGTATGAGTACCTAGGTCCATGTTTTCAAACTCATTTCATGAAAACACAGATTTTGAATAAAGAAGTTATGATTTTAGCATTTCATGTTCATGTTCTTCAAGAGGGAAACCCAGATTTTCCCAGACTTCTTTTCCTTGAAAGTGGTCGTCGGGAACACACCTCGGCCAAGAGGTGTAGGACCTCGGCCTAGACCTGGTTAGTGCCCGGCATGTTTTCCTGAGATAGAAAGGCAGTGTTGTAACTCCCAGCATGTTTTGCTTTGTTTTGACTTGGTTTTGAAAGAAATGCCGAGATCATTCCCTGCCATGTAAAGCTTATTTTGAGAATGCATTTCATATCCATCTTTGAGCATTCCTTCTTGTCCTCTTGGAGTGCATTCAATAGACCTTGCCATGTGTTGTAGGATTTGGACCTTTGCTTTGACCCCGGCATCCGAAGAACTAAGTGAGTGGTATTTTTAATAAAGTTATGTTATAACGTTTTGATAAAGCTTTGTTTTGCCTTGTTGGAAAAGTATTTGTTAAGCATGAATGATTATCTCTATTTTGTGTATCAAGTATTACCTTTGTTTTGGGATGACATTCTTGGAAAGTCCGTACGTGCTAGTGGACTCTAAACTTTTGTAGCACAAGTCCGTACGTGCTAGGGGACTTTAAAATTTTGTAGCACAAGTCCTTACGTGCTAGAGGACTCTAAGCTTTTGTAGCACCTTTGTTAACGTCATCCCTTGTATTATTAATGCTAGTGAGCATCCCTTGAAGCTTTGAAAGATTTGATAGATGAACTTGATTTGCCCTTTGATTTTGTACAAGTTATTATATGTATTGTCTTGACAAGTATCTCGGATGTCAATCATGCAAACCTTTATTTCCAATATCATTCACTGAGTATCCAAGCTCACCCTCTCTATATATATATGTAGGTGATAAGCAAGAAGGTGGTGATGCCTAGATGTGTTTTGCCGATGTGTTTTTGGATTCGTGTTTTGAAACATCTTGAAGATTATACTTCTTGGCTTTGTATTTCATTTCTTTTGTATATGTCGGCTTGAGAAGCCTTTTGATCAAGATGTAAAATTCGCACTTTATTTTATTTGTATCCAAGCTGTAAGACTATGATATGATGTATGCCATTTCATTTAATCTATGCACCGCTCTTATGGACTACTTAGTTTTAAATTTATTGCTTCTGCACTTGTAAGCCCCATATGTATATTCTGATTGTGTGTGAATCTTGTAAGTTGGCCTTGGGTAATCTCGAATTACTAGCCATCATGGCATCATTCTACTAGGGGCGGGATGGGGTCGAGACCGAAGCTGAATATATTGCCATTACAGAAGCTTGCAAAGAAGAGTTGTGGTTGAAATTTTTTTTGCAAGAGTTGGGCTTAAAGCAAAAAAAGTATGTGCTTTATTGTAATGGTCAAAGTGCTATTCACTTGAGTAAAAATTCTACTTTTCATTCGAGATCGAAACACATTGATGTGAGATACCATTGGATTCGTGATGCGTTACATTCGAAATTGTTACAACTCGAAAAGATTCACACAGATGATAATATTTCAGATATGTCGACAAAGACTTTGTCGAGGGACAAACATTTGAAGTGTCGAACTTTGGCGGGTATGATTGATGTCTCCACCTAAGTCGGTAGGGGGAGAATTGTTGGGTATACCTCCTTATTGGAGTGTGGGACCCAATTAGTTTATTAAAAGAGTTTGATTTAGTTTGGCATTAGTTATAATATATTTTTATATATTATATCTAATTTTGTGAAGACCCAATTCAATTTGGAAACAATTAAGGTTTTGATAAAAAAAAACCCTAGATTCACAATATGATTGGTATTATTTTTTCCAAGAAAAAAAGAGGGGCAGCCGTGTGGCTTGGTGAAAAGGCAGTAGTGGCTTAATATTGATTGACATCAATTTGGTGGTTGTGTGCTTTGTTCTATATTGCTTGGAATATATCATTGGGGTTTTCAAACATTGGGTCACAGTGGATCTTCGGCTTGTTGTTCTGCTTCGGTTGATTTGGGTTATTATTTTGGGTCTTCTACAACTTTGGTTTTGAAGATTTTGGTTCATCTATTTGGTGAGGTCTTTCCTCTTGTTTATTTGTGATTATTTGAAATTCACCTAAGGGTGGTTTGTGAGACCATTCGTGTCTCGTTTGTAATCGTTTGGAAACCTTTTGGTTGATAGTGGAATCGAATTTCGATCCCGTGGACGTACCTCACATTGAGGGAACCACGTAAAAATTCTTGTGTTGTTTTTTATTTAATTTTTCCGCATTAGTTTTTATTCCCATTGATTGATTTACTTGTGGGGAATCACATATTTTCCCTAACAGATGCTTTGTTTCTCTATTGTAAATATGTATATGTTGCTGTAAATGGTTTTGGTAACCTGAAAAGTTTTGTGCTGTGGATGAACAAGAATTAAGGGCTAATTTTGAATTCTTCTAGAATGTAGTTATCCACTTTGACATGACATCTCTTTGGTATTTCTTTATTTTGTAACCTTATTCATTCATTCTTATCAAAATTGAATTAATTTTTTTTCCTTCTTTGAAATTGAAGAGAGCCATTAAGTTTCAATGTTGTTTTGTGAAGTATTTTTGAGGAAAAAAAATATTGATTTGCTAGTTGTTGATGGGAGCAAAAGGAAAATCGAAAATGTATGATCTATGATTTCCTTGGCATATATAGAACCTATGAAGTATATGCATGGGTATGGGATATGGGATACAGATACATACAACAAAATTTAAAACAACAGCATACGTGTACGACTATGATATGTTAAAAAATAATTTATAATTTTTAGTATTATATATTATACATAGCCTCGAAGAATAGTGAAATACCTTTCTTTAGTATTATATATATATATTTTTAATGAAATACCATTTCCTTGTAATTCCCAAAAGTTCTCAAATTGTTACCATTTCCAAGATGAGCAAAAGAACTCACCAAAGTAGAATTCCAAATTCACAATTATGACTCTTTAAGAAAGCTCATAACCAGTGTTTAAAAATTCGACCACCATTGGTTTTGCCTATTCCCGATACTGCTATCTGCTTCTTTAGCAAGGAGAAGTAAATTTACAATGTGATGGGCCGTTACGGTATCACTTTAGACAACAAATTGTTTTAAAAGATTTATTTATTTATCAGTTGTTTTGTCCCTTCCAATCTTTTTTGTTTCTCAGAAAACCGAGTGTAGGCCTTTGAAAAACTCTTACATCTGCAAGATTTAGTCTTCAAATCTGTAACTTTGGTCTCTTGATCTTCAACCCAAAGTTTCCAAGCAAGGTAAGATTAAAAAAGAAAAAATCATTATTTTTTCAGCTGAATGTAGGTAGATTTTTTTAATGTTCAACTTATATCTACCTTGTGTTAGGTTAGATTTGTTCAACAAAGATTGGATTCTACTCTCATCTATTCATTTTAGGCCCTAATCTTGAAATCAAGTTATTATTAAGGTAAATGTTTTTCTTTTATTTCATTAGCATAAGGAATATGAATGAAATTATGGAATCTTAGAATGTTTGAACTGATTAGTATATCTAAGTGATTTACAGATTGTAATTTTATTGTTTTTATTTTTTACAATTTTTATTTTACTTTTTATTTGTATCTCATAATGCATGCTATCAACTTATTATGATATATAACTTTTCGAGGGCCTGCTCATATAACACCTAGCTTATTGATGAATTCAACCTTATATGTTACTTCTGTTAGTTCGCTACTAATCTCAAAAGTTCAAGTTGTGCGGAAAGAGGCCCAACAATGCATATTGAGCTCTCCGTCACCTTTCTCATGTGCAATCCCGTCTTGTATGTGGAGATGAAAACATCCTAACATGTGGAGAAACAAAATGCAAACAAGGAAACAAATGCGTATAGAGAACTTGAACCTAAGACCTTTATTAACCTGCAGTTTGACACCTTATTAGATGATCACCAGTAGTCCCAAAAATTTAAGACCTTAGGAAAGGGGCCCAACATTCATTACTTTGCTCTCCAATACTATCACTTGGATTTATCTTTGAAAATGAATTTTCAGTTAGCCTTGATGCATCACTGCAGTATGTACTAAGCCTTGCAGTCTATCATGGTTACTTGCACTTTTTTACCCCTTTATGTCGTTTTCAAGTATGGCTAGTTAGAGTGTTAATGTAAATCATGTATGATGTATCCACTTCCTATCGTGTCATTTACATGTAAGTTTGTGCACTTTTGTGTTATTTCTTCCCTGAGAAGAACCTAATTGGGTCTGTGATGTGCAGGTCCCCATGGATCATACCAATTCAAAGATTGGAACAGATGCACCACCAAGTAGTACTCCAAACTGGACAATTAACATTTCAGATGTGAGGAAAATACTTACTAAAAGTGCACACTAGTTGGTGCTTATAAGAAGTTCTTTTTATTCATAAACTGGGCATCAGTGTGAATGACTAAACCATTAGTTGTTGCTTATAAGAACTGCTTTTTATTCATGAACTAGGTATCAGTGTGAATGACTACACTTTGTCTTCGAATTCCTATATTCGGATATATTTTGCATCTCTTTAAGAACAACAACAATAATAGTGGTAATGGTAGTAATAATTTTATGTCACCAAGATGATGAAAGAATTTTGGACTTTGTTGAAGTGACTGAGATTTTGTCTTGCATGAATCTATTATCTGCCAGTTTAACCAGCTTTGATTTCTTTAGATTTTGTTTTGCAAGTGGCAAGAACCACGCTGCATTCAAAATTCAGTTAATGCAATTTGAATATTTCTTTTCCGTAATCACAATTTCATAGTGATTACATGTACTTAGCTATTCTTTTACTCTCTTTTTTAGTATTATTATTATTATTATTATTATTATTATTTTATTTTTATAGGTAAGAACAGTTAAGGCCAGTAATATCTCACTAGCTACGTCTGAGAAGGATATCAAGGAATTCTTCTCTTTTTTTGGTGATATCCAGTATGTTGAAATGCAAAGGTTAGCTCTCTTGACTTACCCAGTGTTAAATTTCTTACATAATCAATGCTCAATAGAGTTTGTGGCACATTCTGCAGGGAAACTGAAACATCTCACCTTGCATACGTTACCTTCAAGGAATCACAGGGAGCAGATACAGCTATGCTTTTGACAGTATGTCAATCAAGGTTCTAAAAAGTGGTTGTGGTCGCTGTAATGGTGGCGGTGGCGCAGTTGCTGTTGTGGGGTGTAAAGGTCGTAGCATAACGGTTGCGGTAACCGGAACCGTGAATTTTTTTATTTTTTGCATAATTTGAAAAAAAGCTACCGATACGCATATTTTTTTTTTTCCATGATCATATTTATTGGATTTAAAAATAAATATGGATCAATTTTTGTAAATTTTTAAGTATGGTCCAATATATTTCATATTTTTAAATCACTATAAACTGAGTTTTTACATTTTATTTTAATAATTATTGACTTTATATTAAAAAAAAAATCAATCACTAACTATTATATATAAGATAAATAATGACAAAAGTAAGAGAATAAATAAGAGCCTAAATAGATATTATATATGCATATTTTAACCAAGCCAAATAGATAATGATCACACTTATTATTATTATTATTTTCAAACAATATATAGATAGACACACATAAATAAAATGGTTGAGTGATAGCAGCTGAAGAGAATATCATAGGTCTTACAGCTTCAACAAATTAATAATATGTTCTTCATCTTACCTCTTCTCTCTATCTCTTACTCCTTCATTTTCTCCCTTTATCTTTCCTCTTCTCTCTATCCCTCTTCTCCTATTTTCAGCTTTTTTTTTTTGTTTGTGTTTTTTTGAAAGAAGAGTTCGGAACCGTTATGTAACAGTGCGTAACAAGCCGTTACGGTTGTTGCGGCACCGTTACGACCGCCGCTACGGCCGTCACGACCGCCGCTACGGCCGTCACACCTGTGAATCTCAATCACGCTGCAAAAGCGGCAGTAATGGGTGGCGGTAACCACCACAACCGTTATGTAACGGCGTTACGTAACGGTTGCGTCCGCTTTTTAAAACCTTGATGTCAATTGATTTTCTATATCAGTCTTGATCTCAAATTTTTTCATTATTAATTTTTAAAATAAAAAGATTTTGGCTGAACGATGCAGTTCTATACAATGTTGTAGAAACCAAATGTATCAGGAAGGCATTAAACCCTAATGCATGAGACATATGCCTTTTATTTTGTAAAATTAGGAAATTTCTAAAATATTCAGTTTAATAAATATGAACTCAGAAAAATACAGAAAGAAAAGAAGATAACAACACTTTACTTTTGTACAAAAAGTTCAAAGTTAGGGCTCACTCCTTGGAATTTTTTTTGTCATGTGAACCGCAAGGTCTCACCTGAATAGTTTTTAAGCATCCTGATGGGAAGCTTGGATGTGTAAGCTTCCTAATCTTTAGAAATATTTTATATGCGAATGGGTGCCATTTTAAAATTTCTATTAACCCTTAGATTTATTTTATATTTTTATTTTTATATTTTTGGCCTTTTTGATTCAGGGATCCACAATAGCCAATCTTTCAGTCTCTATAACACGGGTTGAGAATTACCAGCTGACTTCTGATGCTCCTCCTCTAACCCCTGTAAGTACCACGGCTGTTAAAAATAATACTTTGGTATCTGTTTTTATAAAACTGTTCTATCTATTCATTCTGAAAATTTATAGATAATGTGAATGTAAAAGAAGTTGAATGGGCTAATGACAGGTAAATTGGTCATGGACCTACTTACCTGATCTTGAGGTCCACATTGTAGTTTTTTGGAAACCCTAGTCGCTTTACTCCTAGAAGGATATAAAACCAAAGAAAATTATCAGCGAACAAGAAAAATAATAATGATGGTGACAATAACAACAAAATAAATAACTCTAAAAGAGAGAGATGAATGACATAGGAAAACTTCTCGATGATCAAGGTGTGATATGGCGGTAATTGTTCAAGATTGAAAACTCCCCTCCTTAGGCTGTGTTTGCTTGAAGGATTTGTAGAGAGAAAGGAAATAGGAAGGCAAAGTAAATAAAATAGAAATTGTATTTTTGTCACATTTCCCTTATTTTTTTCCTTTCCCACCACTAATCCCCACTCAAATCCTAGTTCCAAACACAATCTTAATGTCACAGGTTTGCTAGTTGTTATTCATGTCTTGATGGTCAAAACCTTCTGCTGATTGCAACAGCAACCAGAAACAGGTCAAACTCTCTGATGTTTTAATCAGTGAAGAAAACAAACTAGAAAACTTTGAAAGTGATTATACATTTGAAACCAGGTGAACTTATAAGGGGGGACACACATGTCCATTACTTGGAAAGACATGAAACATATTATAATTTTGAATAAAATAACTTGGAGGATATATTAATAAAAGAAAAAAAACAATATAGATTTATATGTATTAATCTCTCTTCCTTTAAACGTAGGAATTAGTATTATATTACATTTTTTTATTATCTTTAAATGGGATATTCATAAATATGTCATGTAATATATATATATGAACCTATATATTTTGCATGTGTCCCTCATGTATCATGTTCTTCAGTTTTTGACACATGCCCGTGTTCATGTTCATGTCTGTGGATCTTAGACACCCACCTTTTGGTGATTAAGAGAGGCAACCTTTAAGATAACCCATCTATTTAAAATGTACAGTTACAATTATTACCCATTACACTGGAATGAAACAACAGTATAAAAATAACCTACTTGTATAGATGCATATCAACCTGTGCCTTGTAGGTAACTGAAATCATGTATGAACCATTCATCTTTACGTGTAGCAAAGTAATTGAAATAAAATTAGTCACTATACATGTCCATTTTCTGTTAAACCAATGAAATATGTTATTTGAAATAAATTTAAACATGGACCTAAGACATCTGTAGGACTACTATGGTTTTGGTGGCACCTCATCACAATTCACATGTAATGGTAAGACTGAATCACATTGAGCCCCATGCAAATTTTCTTTTAAATGGAAAAAGTTAGATAAGAAGAAGAGAAATGTTGTTTGTTCTTTATACAAGATCCTCTTTGTATATGGTTTTTTTTTTTTCTTTTCTTTTGTCTCTTCTTTTTCCCTTTAGAAGGAGACAAATCCAAGTCCCAGTGGTTCAACTGTTGAAAAGGCTGAGGATGTGGTGAGCACCATGCTTGCCAAGGGCTTCATCTTAGGAAATGGTACCCTAAATAAGGCAAAATCTTTTGATGAGCAGCACTACTTGACGGCAAATGCATCTGCTACAGTTGTTTCCATTGACCGCAATATGGGGTTTACTTAGAAGATAAGCATAGGAACAGCAGTGGTGAATGAAAAGGTGAGGGAGATGGATGAGAAGTTCCAAGTGACTGAAAAGACGAAATCTGCCTTTGCAGCTGCTGAGCAGAAGGCTAGCAATGCAGGGACTGCTATCACGAGCAATCCTGATGTATCAACAGGAGCTTCATGGTTTTCAAACGCATTCAGTGTGGTTACAAAGGCAGCTGAGGATGTCAGCACTAGGACATAGGAGAAAGTTGAAAAGGCTGAGGAGGAAAAGAAGGAGATTATTTTCAAGGATAGAGAAGCAATAGTTAACGACTTTGCTTGGGTTCATCTTGATGAGCCCTTAGCGGGAGAGCAGCTTGCAGTGGTTATTGCTAAGTTAGCTGATGACAATAATCCTGCAACCATATGATGCTGCAATCCTTTTTTCTTTTCCCTATAGAAACTTGGATTCCTCGATCTTTTTTGCTGTGTATGTGTGATATATGGGGAGCAAACAGGTTTTTTCTTTACTTCTCTATGCTCTAATAACACTAAGATTGTGTATATTATGTATATAGTATAATGTTTCTTTTAAGTCATTTTACTTAGAAAAATATTTTCCGACTAGCATTCTTTTGGTCCTATTTGTTTTCACGGATCTCGTTTCAAATAGAAAAATATTTTCCGACTAGGATTTCCTTCGGTTACTTCTTCTGAATAGGAGTTTGATCTCAAGTCAAGCTTATTCTTTTTGTTCTTGTGCTATTTTCCATCAATGATTTTTATTACCCTGTTCATTATTTCATCTGAAGCTTATTTCTTGATAGAAAGAGCAGGGTTTGTGTTCACTAGAGACAAGTAAAGGAAGCAAAGTGTTTTCTTACTACAAATTCTCCATGGTTTCTTACTGGGATGCTCGGGTTCAAGTCTTGCCCTTCCACCAAGAAGCTTCCCCTTCCCCTATTTCCCTCCTATGTTTTTTTGATCTGCAAAGAAAAAACCTTATTGATGAAAACAAGCATACATTACATATGAGCAAACATCAATAAAGAGAAGACAATGAGCAACAATAATCAAGCACCCCATCTTAATCCCAACTAGGTTGGCACCAAGAGGGACACTCGATCAAATGCAAGCTCGAAACAAAATTTTGGTGAGAAACCAACAAAACCAAAACTCATGTGCAACCAAAAGACCAGACAGAGCACCCATAGAACAATTAGATCATCCACTAAAACAACCAAAGCACCCAACAAAACAAGCAGCCAAAGCACCCAACAAAACAAGCAGCCAAAGCACCCACTAAGCAAAGCACCCAAACAATCAATCAGCCCATACCTCTGCAACTCCTCAGTTGCCTTGAACCAAATCTCAATTGCTGCAAATTGAAGACCACATCATTGACAGAAAATGGCAGCCCCATTGTGTTATATTTTAGCCATGAAGCAGTTCTAATTTTAATGATCTCCCAAAGTCCCTTGAAATCTGGATGAACTCCTTGGAACAGACACTCATTTCTGATCTTCCACATGGACCACATGAAAGTAAAAGGAATAGACTTCCATAACCTCCTTTCAAATCTTTTAAAATTTATACCATCCCACCACTCCAAAAGACCTCCAATAGACCCAGGTATAGCCCAAGACAAATTCCACCAATCTAGAATTTCAGACCACAGCTTCCAAACCAAATGGCAGTGAAGAAGAATGTGATTAATAGATTCCACTGCATTCCTACAAAATGGACAAAGATTGTTAACATTAGAACCAGAACTGCTATTCTCTGAAGGTATTATGTTGTTTTCACTCTTCCTTTTCAAGCCAACCAACCAAAAAGCTTAACTTTTGGAGGAGCATCATTTCCTCACAGCAGTTTGGCAATACTGATATGTGGACCATGATTAAGCTCACATCTTCTCCTAGAAGATGAAACTGAGAAAGATCCAGACATATCAGCAGTCCACCTAACCTGATCATCTATATTGACCCTTAAATTGGGAACGCCATTCAACACCTCAATCAGTCTTCTGACCTCCTCCTCTTCTCAAGCTCTTAAAGGTCTTTTGAATGAGAAATTCCACTCCCCTGCTGCTTCTTTGGTTTGAGCCAAAAGCTTTAATATCCCATCTTTAGTCTCAGATAAACTGAAAAGCCTAGGAAAGACATCCTTCAACTTTGCATTCATCAACCATGTATCCCACAAAAAAAGGATCCTCTCTCCATTTCCTACCACAAATTTTAAATTATTAACAAAAAAAGAATACAATTCAGAATTTTTTAGCACAGAGGATAAAATGTCTTGCCAAACTATGGACATCGAACTAGAGATTACCAAACATGGACTCCAACCACCACCTTCATGACCATATTTACTGCACGCAACACTTTTCCATAAAGAACCAGTCTCAGAACCATATCGTCACCACCATTTTAATAACAAGCTCTCATTCAAATCTTTAATTCTCCCTAAACCCAGCTCTCCTTGCTTTTTAGACTTGGTAACTTCCATCCATTTCACTAGATGAACCTTTCTCTTTAACTCAGAATCCCCCCCATAGAAAGGCAGCTTGTAACCTCTCAATACTCTTTACCACTCCCTTTGGCATTTTGAAAATAGATAAATAATAGAAAGGCAAACTTGATAGAGCAGACTTGATGAGTGTCAATCTACCAGCAAAAGATAATAACTTCCTTTTCCATGATGATAGTTTCATCTTCACCTTATCCACAATAGGCTACCATGTCTTCTTCCTCCTCGGATTGGCCCCCAAAGGTATCCCCAAATATTTTAACGGAAGTTTTTGCCAACCACAGTTGAGTAATGAGGCATAATACTGAACAATCTCATATTCTACTCCAACCCCACAGACAACACTCTTATGGAAATTAATTTTTAAACCTGACAATAATTCAAAACATCTTAGTATCCTTTTTATTGAGAGAATATCCTCTTCATCAGCCTCACAAAGAATTATGGTATCGTCAGCAAATTGGATGTGAGAAATACTAACCGCTTGTCTGCCAACCGATGCTCCTTTAATCAGACCCTTATCTTTTGCCCTTGACAACAACAAGTTTAAACCTTCTACTACAATTGAGAAGAGAAATGGTAAAAGAGGATCCCCTTGCCTAAGCCTTTCCTCAGGTGAAAACTCCTCTGTAGATGATCCATTTACCAACACAGATAATCTTATTGATGAGATACAAGTTTTAATCCACTTCAACCACTTCTCACCAAAACCAAATTAGACATCATAGACAGTAGAAATTCCCAATTGACTGAGTCAAAGGCTTTTTGAAAGTCAAGTTTCAGAATTATATCTTTCTTCTTCGATTTCCTCCAACCATCCACCACCTCATTAACTATTAAGACTCCATCCAGAATATATCTGCACTCTAAAAAGGCAGATTGGACCTCACCAATGATCTCAGGAAGTACCATTTGATCCTTCGTGCAAGTACTTTTGCCAACACCTTGTAAGTTGAATTGATAAGACTAATGGGTCTGTAATCTGTTAAATCAGAAGGGTTATCTTTTTTAGGAATAAGGGAATTATTGATGCCTTTAACCAGTTTACCATTCAAATGAAACTCCTTTAGGAGTTGGACAAAATCTTTCTTCATGAATTTCCAACACTTTTGGATGCATGCCATATTGAAGCCATCTGGTCCCGGCGCTTTGCTTCCGCCACATTCCTTTACAGCTAACCAAATTTCATCCTCAGAAAACTCGGCGTCTAACACCTCTTCAACCTTAATCCTGCTAAAAGTTTTGAAGTCCCCTGAGAGTTTAGGTCTGTTCACCCAAGTTTCAGAAAACAGCTTGGAAAAGAACCTACATACTTCCTGTTTGATTGCAATTGGATCTTCAATTTTGACCCCATTTACATGTACAGAGTCCAGTAGGTTTTTACATCTCCTCCTACTGGCACATATATGAAAGAATCTAGTGTTCTTGTCCCCCATTTGAGTCCAATCCAATCTGGATTTTTGAAACCATAGTGAGTCCTTCCTCTTTCTCAATTTCCACACCAAGTCCTTGACTTCCCTTCTTCTTTTATGTTCAAATTCATCTGAATCCCTTTTTTCTGCCTCTAGATCAAAGCTATGAAGATCCTCCTCAGCTTGATTAAGTCAACGATCCACATTCCCCAAATCCTCCTGATTCCACAATTTTAGTTTGTGCTTCAAGGCTGTGAACTTATTCCTCAATTTGTACCCAGCCCATCCCTGATCTTGGACCTTAGACCAAACTGCTGCTGCTATTTGCTTGAAATTAGGATGCATAGACCAAGCATTAATGAATCAGAATGGCTTTGGACGCCAGTCCCTAGCATCTTCTCTAACTGTTAAATTTAATGTATAAAGAGAAATAGAGAGACTGTTAGAATTAATGTATAGAGAAATAGAGAGAGAATAAATTGTATGTGATGATTTTTTTATGTTATGTACATGGTTGGTCTCCTTTATATAGGAGATGTGGGTGGAAAGTAGGTGTAGTGGAGTAGGTGGAGTTGTGTAGTGGAGTAGGTGAAGTGGAGTAGTTTTAATAGCCCCCCGCAAACTCAAGGAGGAGAGACACAAATCAACTTGAGTTTGGAAAGAGTAACAAAATAAGAAAATAGACTAATACATAAAATAAAAGAGGATAGGAGACACTGTATGGTCGTGTCAGACCGTTGGTGAAGACACTGTATGGTTGTGTCAGACCGTTGTAGGAGCTAACCGGAATCAATGTCGGGACAGTTTATGGGGTCATGTCGGACCATTGTAGAGGCTAACCGGAATTAATGTTAGGACAGTTTATGGGGTCATGTCGGACCGTTATAGGAACTAACCGGAATCAATGTCGGGACAGTTTACGAGGTCATGTCGGACCATTGGAGAAGCTAACCGGAATCAATGTCGGGACAGTTTATGGGGTCATGCCGGACCGATGTAGAAGATACTGTATGATTGTGTATATAGGATGCCCAAAAGATATACATGTAGATATATATCGAGCCCTCAAAAGTCGCGCCCTCAAAAGGCGCGCCCACTTTAGCAAAAGCCGTGCCCAACAGAAATCATCGAGCGGCGAGCCATCAAAATTTGTGCCGGACACGCGGCGAGGCACGTGATCGACAAAGTGTCGTGTCGTCCGCGTCGTCATTGTCTATATAAACCAATGCGGAGGCTGTGTAAACCAAACCAGTCTGAAACCTCTGAACATTTTCATTCTGAAACACTCTGTAACCAACCCTTTCTGACATTACCAGTCGGAAATCGCTGCTTCTCTGAAACACTCAGCAACCTAAAACATGGCCTCTTCTTCCCGTTCAGCTACCCAGAACATGGCCTCTTCTTCCCGTGGTTTGCTCACCCTCTTTCCCGACCTCAACGAGTCCACAAGAGAGATAACCGGTGCGGTGGCCCTTGAACCTCAACCAAGCGCCCCTGGTTTTGCTCCGTTGACCTTTCCTATGCGGTCTGTGGAGCAAATAATGGCAGCGCAATTGGATATTGAGGCCAATCAGTATACATTGAAGTCATGTGTGGAGACCATGACTGCAGTCACAAACTTGTCGCACTGGCTTCAGAGTAGGACAAATGAGGTACAGCAGTTAAACGCCCAACTGGCTCTGCTCCAGCGCATGTATAAGGATGCGCGAGCAGAAATATGTGTACTAAAGGCGAAAAACAAGGAGCTGAAGCGGAAGGCCACCGTGATGTTCCGATTTGGAGGTCCGCCATATGCTGCAGTGGAGGAGCAGGGGGGAGTGAACGTGCTCGGTGGATTAGGAAGTACTGAGGGAGGGCCATCAAGGGTCGCCCAAGACGAAGGCAAGAGGAAGAGACCGGCAGCAAAAGGGAAACGAAAAAATGTGTGGTTGTTTGATTGTTTGTTTGTTTGTTTGTTTTTTTTTTTGTTGTGGTGTGTGTGTTGTGTAGAAATTGTGACGGGTTGATTCCTGTCATGGAATAAAACGAGTTTTTTTTTTTTTTTGTGCAAATCGTATGGCAGGAATGACATAATACGGAGCAGAAATAATAATGGAAAAAAAGATTAAAAATAAAGTGAAATAAAAAAAGAAAGAAATAATAATAATATATTTGAAATCAAAACGAGAGAGTGAGGGAAAAAAAGAGATTGGTTCACGTGGGTTTCTTGGCCCACGGTTTTGTTAAAACCTGCAACGGGTTTGGTATTTTTTTTTTTTGTAATAATAATAATAATATATTAATGGCGAAAGCATGTGCCCTGGTGGGTTGGAAAGTGAAAAAATGAGAGAGAGAGAGAGAGAGAGTGGGGTACATGATGATGATGATGATAATAATAATAAAACGAATAAAAAAAAAAAAATTGGTTTTGTGTAATGTTGTGGCTTTATTCAAAAAGTGAAAACTTTGTCCCTGAGTTGATAGAATTATGTATAGAGAGAGAAAGAGCAGCGGCACCGTTGGCCTGGCTAGAGAGAGAGCTCTGGCTGTGGGCAAGGTGGGTAATAGCTAACTGTGATATTCTGGTAGAATTCTCCAACGGCCTCTTTAATCCGTGAAGATGGCAGGCCTAGACTCTCATATATCAAGCTCAAGAGCCTCTGAGCGAGGACCTTCATACGATCACCATACTCTGCTACAACTTCCCTATAATTAGGAGGAAAGTGAGGCCAGCGATCGGGATTCCGGCAAGAAAGAGGCAAAGTATGATGACCGAAGTAATCTCTCCAATCCAACGCTGTATCATTGGATGAAACCAACAAACGGCTTCCATAGCCTTCAGAAGCAAACGAATTGGAATCGCAAGAGTACCTGAGCTTCTCAGCCATTGGACACTCCTCGAAGAACAACACACCGACTCTCCTCATCTCGTTTAGCAATTGGATTGGAACACCACGGTTCGTCACGTGAAACGCACCCCAATCTTTGCAGGCTCGATCCAACTCCGCATGAAGGTCAGCCAAAATGACAACAATGGCATCAGATAAAGAATGTACATTTACCCATTCACCATCCTTGAGAACTTGGAGATCCCCAACATCATCTTGGATGAGAAGGGTAATGGCACCCATGTCTGAATGAGCTTGCAGACCAAGAGTGAGCTCTTGAAGGAGGACTGGTCCAAGAAAGAGGTCTTGGTCAGATCCAATTTTGGGTCTTGGGCTTGGAGGAGAGAGAAGAAGTGAGGGTTGTTGCCATTGTTGAAAGATCTCCGCCATATATGGAAGCACAAAGAGGCTGAAGTACATAATTGAAACTGGCAAGGTTGATCTGAACAGGGCTTGTGCCTTCACTGTGATGGAAGTCATGCAGAAATAGTTGGAAGATGAGAGGTCCGGCGGGCGGCCAAGGCGAGGCTGCCGCCCGCTGGGAAAGCGAAAATATTAGGTTCTAAACCCGCTCTGATACCATGTTAAATTTGATGTATGGAAAAATAGAGAGAATGAAATATGTATTGATAATTGATATTATTGATTGATGTGGTTTATTACAAATCAGAGTAGCTCATTATATAGGAGAGGGTTTGGGTAGTAGGTGAGGAGTAGGTGAGGGTTATGTACATGGTTGGTCTCCTTTATATAGGAGATGTGGGTGGAGAGTAAGTGTAGTGGAGTAGGTGGAGTAGGTGGAGTTGTGTAGTGGAGTAGGTGAAGTGGAGTAGTTTTAACACTAACCACTAATAGGCAATGATCGGAGACAATCCGAGGTAAGCCCCATAATTTGAAGTCAAACTTTTCTAACCATGCTGTCTCAAACAAGAACCTATTAATCCTAGTACATCTCCCCCCCTCTTGAGCATTGTTCCAAGTGTAGTTTCTTCCTAGCATAGGAATATCAGTCATCTCCAACTTCTCAATAAACTCATTAAAGTCAGACATGCCCTTATCCTTCCTTAAGCAGCCCTTTCTTTCCTTTATCGCCCTAATCTCATTAAAATCACCCCCTATACACCAAGGATTTTTGAATGAGGATTTTAACCTGACAGTTGATTCCCATACTTTTCTCCTATTAGCAACCTCGTTTGGGGCATACATATTAATAATGACACAACCAAAAGAATTATTGAAAATACCTGAAAGAAGGATGAGATTTCTATTGCTATAACAATCCTTCAGAGAGAAAATTTCAGGATTCCAAACCAAAAGTAATCCCCCTGCACATCCATCAGCATCTACCGCCATATAATCCATCATTTCCCAGGGCCAAATAGATCTAATTATCTCCTTATCCAAACAACTTCTTTTAGTCTCTTGAATCAGTAAGATGTCCACCTTCTTTTTTCCGGTCTTCCTAGACCTCTAATATTCCATGACATAATAATCATTAAAACTTTTTTTATGACACTGAATCACCTGCAAACTATCCATTAAGCTTGGAAAGCCTCAGCCCTATTGATGGCCCTATCAAGATCATGTTCTTCAAGTTCCATAATCTTATGAATTGTTTCCTCTTCATTCCTGCGATAGTCGATTCCCAATTCTTTGCCAATTTGTACTGTTATCTCAGTTTCTCTTCTCATTAGCCTTCTCCTACTCGATCTGCTGTTATGAGACAAAGATACTGAAGCTGCAGCTGCAGCTGCAGCTGCTGCTGCTCTGATGAAGGCTCCTCTTTTGAAACTGTTTCCAGCTGGGATACGACAATGATTTCTTTTCTTTCCAATCTGGCCATGCCTCATAAAACTCCTCTCTCTTTCTTCTGTTATCTCCCTCTCCAGTCATGACTTTCCTTAAATTAGAAGAAGATGGACTCCCGCTTGAATTTTCATTAAACAACTGAGTTTGGACTGAATAAGTGAGGTCATTTTTCGATGGCCCACAAACTAACAAATCATCTTGGGCCTTCTTTAATACCACTTCCAAATTTATGCTGGGCCTAACACCTTCAGACCCACTAAGACTTATAATAAATCCAATCTTTTGAATGCTTCCACCTACTTCATTATTATCATCATTATTTGCTTTCCTGCAGAGCTGCTCCCTTTGCACGCTTGACTCATCCCTGAGCAAACTGCCACATTTTGCATTTCCTATACTGATGTCAGTTTCTTTTACTCCAGATTCCCATTCCACTCCCCTCTCATCAACCGACTGATTTTCCTTGGCACACGCAAATTTGGTTAACACTTTTGCCATTGTTAAATGCTCATCATCTTCCAAAGCAGTCATCCCTGCTCTTCCAAGAATCACATTACCACTACCACTAGATTCAAGTGAAGCACCATTCTGCTTTAAACCTTTACATTTGTAACAAAACATCTCTGAACAAGATGCTAAATCAACGTTTTCACACACTCTAACTGGGTACAAAAAACCCTTACATCTCAACATGACCACTTTATTAATAAAATCCATGCACCTTGTGAGAATTCTTATCCTACCACAATGAAAGGACTCTCCACTTAACGTGGCATCATCAAATTGAATTACCTCCCCCCAAGTTGCTCCGATGTCTCTGAACGTTTTCGTGTTCCACAAATTAAACGGAACACCGAAGCAACTAATCCAAATACATCTTTCTTGTTGGACATGAAAACCTGGCCTCCACTCTGTCATGGTATCACACCATTCAAAAATCCATTTCTTCAAACTGGTTTTGCCTTTCTGCATATCTTGCACAGTTTTGAAAGATAGCACTGCTAGTCTTCCCCCCTCCAGCTCGAACTTGCACATCCTTCTCTTCTCTCTTTTGAAATTCCTTCTTAAACTCCTCAAAATTGCCAAAAGACTTAAGTTTGACAATCAAACTTTCATAAAGCCAACCATTTCCAATTTCCTCTGCTTGTTAAGTCACCTCATTTCTTCTTTGATTATCCCCACTCTTTACTATATCAGCGAACGACGTCCCTTCTACCAACGGCTTCGGCGCCTAACTTTCATCTATTTGACTAACTCCATCGGCCTTCATAATTGGCTTTCTTTTTATCTCCATCCTCTGAACCTTGTTTTGATTCACTTTTTCAAAACCGGCTTTTTTGACTATCAGTTCTTTATTCTCCAACCAAATCCCGTTTGCTTTTTGGACAGCCACAGCCATAGAAACCCGACATCCATACCTAACAAACCCAAATCTTGACCCTGCTTGTTTCCTTCTCTTCATTGGAATGAAGACATCCTTGACTACCCCAAACTTTGTGAACAACATGAAAAGATCTTTTGAAGTCATGCTCTCTGGTAAATTATCCACGAAGATGGTGAAGATCTCATCTTCTTTACCTCCATAATCCAGTGCTCCCCTTCGAGTTCGAATAACAGGTCTCCAGCCTCCTTGCTCTGTCGCCCTTTCTCTCTCTCTAGAACCCATTTTCATCAGTCATACCAAAGTTTACTACAGTACTACTTAACTAGTCAAACTAATCTTTTTCCTATTTCCCTCCTATGTATCGTAAAAAATAAATAAATAACCATTTTGAAAGGGTCTGAATTTGATAATCAATCAGGCAAACCTAGCATTTCACATAAAGCTCAACATGCAAATAGTGAAAGAGTATGACATTTGGTACTTTCTTGTCAATTATTCAGCGAGTTTTGAAATCATGAATTTTTATTTTCTTTTTTGTTTCCATTTTTTAGTAGTTAAGTCGTATTGTTATGCAGAAATAGTATGGGGGTTAGATGAAGTTGAGGTCAAGTGGAACAAGATGTCATCAAGCAAAGTGGAGTTTGAAAGAGTTAAGGCCATGTTTGTTTGGGCAAACATGGCATTGAGATTAATAATTCTACAAAATATTTTATTTGATATTTGACTAAGAAAATTAAGATCCACACTAATATGCATGATATCTCCATTGTGTAGCTACGGATCGGGTGGTCTCTATTGTTCTTGCTTATCAATGTGGTAGTGTAATGATATTAATACGATTTTAGTTTGAAAATTAGTTTACTTTTTTAAAAGTAAAAAACCTTTCCATCCAAATAAATTTATTTTTCGTTGACTATGAAAAACATTTTCATTTGACTTTAGTTTCCTATTGCAACAAACGTCAAAAAAAAATATATAAAAACATTCTCTAATATTTTTTGTTCAAATAAACAGATTAATAATGACCGAATCAAAGGGACGACACTACTGGCTGTATTTTAAATAAATTAAGGTATAACTTTATAAAATCTAATTGATAAGAGCCTTAGGTTTTTATATGAATTTACATAATTAAATTAATTCAAATAGTGGTATAGTTTATTGTGGACATAACTAGACACAAGATTATAGACAAATTTTGGGAGGTGATGAGACATAAGATACCTTATCACATTGCAATCATATGTCTGATTTGAATTTGCATACTTAAATTAATTTCCGTTACAGTTTTTATATATATATATATATATATTTTATTGGGGAACAAGAAAATAATTTTCAGATACTCATGTTGTTCATAATATTAATATTGCTAATATTATTACATTGGTTGAGATTTAGCTTGACTAAAGTGGATGACAATAAGATTGGAATTGTTAGGTTTGCTATATGCTTGGATCCGTATTATTAGACTATTTTTTAACGTCAGAACGCATACAAAAGAAGAACGTAGTTTTAATATTTTCTTTTCATTTTTTTAAGAATGAAGAATCACTTTGCAATCATGAGCCTGCTTACCTCGATCATTCAAATGACAATACACCAACCATATCATTTTGAAAGGAAATTAAGATTTTGCAATGTAAACATTTTACATTTATAATTGGACGATTGTGACTTATAAGCAAATACCCTATTTAAATAGGGTATTCAATTAAGGAGTTGTAATATGTTTGGTTAAATATTTTAGTCACCAAATCTCTCTTAAAAGGAAAGTCTTGGGGTAATACTATTAGAACTGAAATAAGAGATAAGATTAGAAGTAGAATGGAAGACAAGATGTAAGTGCTTGCAAGGATAAAGTGTAATTTAATTCTCCCTAAGTGCTAATCTAATAACTAATTATTAACTTTCGCAAAACTTCATGGACAAAATTAACAAAATTGAAACGGTAAGGATTGTGATTTGAGTTAATGAAACCTAAATTTCATCAGAATTATTTATGTTAAGCAATCTTTTGGGTACATAATTTGATTATGAAAAATATTTGAGACATTTAATTTATCACCCCTAAAGATCATTCTTAATGATGTGTCTGACAAATGTCAAATTTTAATTTGTCTAAAATTCCATCACGTGGGGTCTAATCTCAACGCTATATCATTAGAAGTGATAAATTAGATGGATGTAGTATTGTTGAATGGTTAATTGAGTACTGTCTTTTGCTGTTAGAGATTATAATGGTAAAGATGGTGACGACACAAATGAGAGCAAAAAGGTTTTTAATGAAGTTAGGGGTTGTTAAAATGTCAAAAAATAATGACATTACACAAAATGTATATAAAATTAAGGTTAAATTACACTTACTTCTCTTGAAATTTGAAAAAATATTGTTATCTCTATACTTTTAACATAATTACACTCATCTTTCTCAAGATTTTGAGTCACATAATAATTGGGCTATTTTTTCATCAATAATTTATTAGTCGTATGTATTAATGATACCAAATCTTCTATTATCTGGAGTGGTGAAATTCTGGATGGCATTCTTATTGAGCGAGGACTTAGACAAGGTGATCCCCTATCACCCTACTTATTTGTGCTTTGCATGGAAAGATTATCCAACATGATAAACCTTAAAGTGAGTGAGGGATCATGGCTTGGAATCCAAGCTTCTAGGAATAGCCCCCCTCTATCCCATTTGTTTTTCGCTGATGATTTTATTTTGTTTGCTAAAGCTGACCACTCCAACTGTGAAACTGTTATGGATGTCCTTAATGACTTCTGTGAGATCTCTGGTTATAAAATCAACCATTTGAAATCCAAAATCTTTGTTTCTCCCAACCTCTCTTCTACCCAAGCTAGGTCCCTAAGTAACCAGTGTGGTATCCCTCTTACTCAAGACCTTGGTAAGTATTTGGGATCTCCCCTCCTTCACACAAGGACTAGTAAACATATTTTCAATGAAGTTCTCGAGAAACTGAAGTCTAGATTATTAGGTTGGAAAGCTAAAAATCTCTCCATTGCAGGTAGGATTACTCTCATTCAGTCAGTTACTCTTACTATCCTTTCCTACAATATGCAAACAATGAAACTCCCTAGGAAAGTTTGTGATGAAATAGACAAATCAATAGGAATTTCCTATGGGGTGATACTGAGAATAAAAGGAAAATACATCTTGTCAATTGGGACAGTGTATGCAAAAGTAAAGAGGATGGTGGCCTTGGAATTAGAAAAACTAGAGAGCAAAATTCAGCCCTCCTCACCAAACTTGGATGGACTTTACTGAGTGATAATAGCAAACTCTGGTGCCACATCCTTCAATCCAAATATTTTAAAAATCATTATTTCTTTAGCTGGCCCCAGAAAAAGACTTCATCCTATATCTGGAAGAGTATCTGTCCCACTAGAAATACCCTCAGAAACTGTGTTAAGTGGAGAGTAGGCACTGGTGATACCATCTCTTTTTGGAATGATTGGTGGTGTGGAACACAGACATTGGGCAATAATTATAACCCCACTCATGCCAATGATTCAACCAAGGTCAACAATGTTCTTGATGATGAAGGGAATTAGGACATTGATATCCTTGCCAACCTTGTGAACCAATAAGACCTCCAAGAGATCATAAAGATCTACAGGCCCAGATTTGTGACCTAACCAAATGCCCCCTCCTGGAATGGGTCCACTAATGGTATTTTTACCACTGCTTTTGCTTACAAAGCTATCACTACTGAAGAAGAAGATGGCAGAGATTGGAAATAGATCTAGAAATTGCAATTTCCTCAGAAATTAAAGTGTTTCCTTTGACTTATTTTGAAAGGCAGATTACCTACCAAGCACTTGAGGCTTGTAAGAAACATGGAATCATCTGATCTTTGTCCTAGATGTGGGCTGCTTAGTGAGGATATGAGTCACCTCCTTAGAGATTGTCCCACTTCCAAAGCTTTCTGGACTGAAATCACCAATCATACCTGGTGGTAGCAAGGATGTGGTCAACCTTTGTTTGAATGGGTTTCCTCAAATTTGAAAAATAAAATGTTGTTTTGTGGTTTTAAATGGCCCCTCATATTTACTGTCACTCTTTGGCATATTTGGAAGGAGCGTAATTCATTGGTTTTTGAAAACATTTTGGTACCCATTCAAACCAGTCTTAAGAACATAAGGACTTATGTTCAAGGGATTGAACATGCTTTCCACTCCCCTCTCCACCCCAATACTTCTCATCCTAGACTAATCCACTGGTCTTTTCCACATGCAAGTCAACTCAAACTTAACACAGATGGATGCTCTAAAGGTGACCCAGGCCAAGCTAGGTATGGAGGGCTGCTGTAGAATGAAATTGAACTTGGCTATGGGGATACTATGGTAAACTAGGCCACTGCTCTAGTCTGGAAGCTAAATTATGGGGCATATACAAGGGCTTCACCATCTTCTTTCAAAAAGGCACCATGAATGTGGTAATTGAAACTAATTCTACCTAAGCTATCACACAACTCCTGGATGGACCAAGCCATAACTCACCTTATAAGGCCCTTATTGAAGACACCAAGTTTCTCCTGAAAAAATGGAACTGCTCCATCAAGCACTCCTTCCGCGAGGGGAACAGAGTTGCCAACAAACTAGCAAATTTGGAAGTAGCCCAAGATGACCATGTGGTAGTCTTAGAAGACCCACCTGAAGAAGTGAGATCTCTAGTCATAGATGACATGACTGGAGTTAGTCTTGTGAGGGCCTGACTTCTTGAATTGTAAGGAAACTTTAACTTCTGTAAGTTTCTCTTTCATTTGAATAAAAAATAAAAAATAGAAAGATGTTGTCATCTTTCTTCTTCTTCTTCTTCTTCTTCTTCTTCTTTTTTAATTTATAAAAATATATATTTAATTTTATTTATTTTAGTATTTACTAATCATTAATTTTATCGCTTTAACCTTACTAAAAAGAAAATTAGTATAATTATGTTAAATCTATGGGACTAATTATATTTTTCTCATACCTAAGGAAAGGTAAGTATAATTTATCATAAAATTAAATACAAAATCATGTGGTTGTTTTGAAATTTATTATTTTGTAACATAGAGCTCATTAAAATGATATCTAACTAAAAAAAAATCACCACTATATTATTGAAAATTTACCTATAAATCCCAGCTTGAAGAATGGTGATCCGTTTAGTCCCAAGGATTTTCTTATAGACTAATTAATCCCATTGATTTTAGAAAGGTAGATTTACTATATTATTGGGCAAATTACGCTTGCCTCCCTTGAGGTTTTTGATAATTACAGGGACCTTTCCTGAGGTTTTGAAAATTACACTGACCTCCATTTCTTTAACTAACAATATACAAATACCCCCTTTCTATTAAGTTTTCCTTAGACACCGTTAATTTTTACAATGAGATGCCCAAAATACCCCCTATTTGCTCTTTTTCTTCTATCTTTTCCTCCAACGATTAATTATTTCCCTTCCCAATTTGCAACTATCCCATCCACTGCTTCCTACTTGTAGTTCAATTTCTAAAGTGAAATTAATGTGTTAATTTTTTTTAATATATTTTTATGATAATATTATGCCTTTTTTTTTAATCAAAATGTTACTCAATAATTTGGAATATGATATAATCTATTATGATTGAGTAACATTTTCATAAAAAATAAATAAATAAAATGGGTGATGCTTATGCAAATAATATCTAATAATAAATTATCATCACACTATCAGAAAATTAGCTAATATTTGCTACAAATTTTTGTAATTTTATCAAAAAAAAAATAATAAATAAATACATAATAAAATGGGTGATGCTTATGCAAATTATGATACTTATGGTGCTAATTATCACAAATGTCATAACTAAAAAAAAAATTAGTTATAATCAAACACAATAATCAAATACATTTTCGATCATACCTAAAATAATAATCACAATAGATAACCAACACCATAATGAGTCATAACCAAATTATCACTAACACCAAGCGTCATAACTTGGGCATATGATACACACCCCAAAGTGGTGTGCATATTATAGATTTTTCCTAATAAAATACATATAATATACACATTTTTCATATTTTTTTACCATTTTCATATATATACATATATATATATGGCAAAATTCTAAAAGTCTACAAAATATGAGCATACAATTTCTTTCACCCAAAATCACCAGACCCACTATAAAAATTTGATCAATCAATTCTCATTTTTTAATTTCTTATTCATCTAATTGAGGTTTATCATTCCAAATTTTTTCATTTCTTTATTCAATCAAACATTCATGCTCTATCAAAAACACTAAACCCAAATGGGTTTGATTTCAAAATCACTGCTCAACCTACCATAAAATTAAATCATATTAATTCTTCATTTTTGGTATCAGTTGGCTTGGAGATATAAATTGATTGATACAATTGCCACCACCACCACACCATTTTCAGTATAACAATACAATTACCACCACCACCACCACCACCATACCATTTTATTATATATTTTTTTGATAGTGTGATGATAATTTATTATTAGATATTGTTTGTTAAAACAATTGTGATACAGTTATGTACTTTTATGGTGGTATTATTATTATTATTATTATTATTATTAAATATCAAAATGTTACTAAATCATAATAGATTATATCATATTCTAAATTATTGAGTAATATTTTGATAAAAAAGGCATAACATTATCATAAAAAATACATAATTGTATCATCAATTTTTTTTAAAACACAATAATTTCACTTTAGAAATTGATTTATACGTAGGGATGTTGGCTAGGATAGTTACAAAGTGGGAGGGGAAATAGGTAATGGTTAGTGAAGGAAAAAAGATAAGAAAAGAGCAAACAGACGGTATTTTTGGCATTTTATTGCAAAAGTTAACGGTGTATACGGAAAAGTTAATACAAGGGAGGTATTTCTATATTGTCAGCTAAAATAAGGGAAGTCAGTGTAATTTTCAAAACCTCAAGGGAGGTAAGTGTAATTTACCCTACATTATTTGAAAATTGAATTTACGGTTATACCCATATTTCTATTTTGTTTTGTTTTGTTTTGTTTTTTATTTATTTTTTATTTTTTTATACTAGAAAGGTAAGATACACAATCTATGATAATCAAATTTGGAATAAATTTTTATATGAGAATCTTCTTTATCTGGAAAACATTTCAAAAAGAGTATAAAAATAACTTGAAATATGTAATTCTTCAAACATTCCAAAAGGATGTGAGATTCTTCAAACATTTCAAAAGGAGCATAAAAACTCCTTAGTATGCTTTGGACAAATGTATAATTTCAAATTGTAACACTCAAACGTAATACTTCAAAAAAAACTCCTTAGTGTAACACTCTAGTGTAACACTTCAATGTAGCATACAAAAAAATTTCATAGTGTTCTTTTCCCAAACGTAATACTCCAATGTAGCATTCCAAAAAAATGATATGGGATTCTTCAAACCATTCTAAAATGAGTACAAAATTACTTTAGCAAGTTTTGGATAAATGTATATTTTCAAATTGTGAGTGTTACGTTTGGAAAAAGTACGCTAAGGAATTTTTTTAGTGTTTTTGTGTGTTATATTGAAATGTATTATGTTGGAGTGTTATGTCTGAGATTACATTGATTGGAGTGTTACGTTTGGTAAAAGCATACTAAGAAGTTTTTTTATCGACAATGGTTGGTGGCCCGAAAATATGTGGCTCGAATGGCTCGAAATACCCAAAACGACGTCGTTTTGGGTATAAAACGACATCGTTTTGCCATTTTCGAGCCATTCGAGCCACATATTTTCGGGCCACCAAACATTTTTCTTTTTTTATATGTTACATTGGAGTGTTATGTTTGGAAAAAAAATACATTAAAGAGTTTTTTTGGAGTGTTACGTTTGAGAAAAGTATACTAAGAAATTTTTTCAGTGTGTTATATTAGAGTGTTACTTATTGAAGTATTATATTAGAGTGTTACGTATTTGTTCGCAATGTTGGATTTGTTCCAAAATGTGAGAAAATTCAAAACCTCTATAGTGCGAATTGTCTAAATGTGTAATTTTACATTTGGATAAACCCACTTTTATCCCTTAAAAATTAAACACAAACGTGTATGTGACTATCATTTTATGTAATTTTCACTTTAATAGGACCTTTGAATTCAAAAAAATAAATAAAGAATTAAACAATTTACAAGATCACATTTTGAGATTTATTAATAGTTCACTCAACATTATTTTAATAGAAAATTTTGCACAAAATTTCTTTGATTTCTCAATGAAAAAGTTCTTTTGTTTTGTCAAGGTGGACCAAATTTTCTAACTTTTAGGTGAGCTTGATATGGCTTCACATGGGTCTTGCTGAGCTATTTATCATTTTCCTATATTAAAAAAAAAAAAAAAAAAACCCTTAAAAATCCAGTAACAAAAACTAAATGAAATTTTGTAATTCGTTGTATAGGGCCAATCTAGTATATATACTCTCCATTATATATAAAATATGATTATTTTTTATTTTGATTATTACAAATATTATAACTAATTCTTTTTTGTCATAATTAAAAACAATAATGAATTATAACTAAATACGATATAAGGTATAACAAAAAAAGTTTCAGTCATAATTAACACCACAATGAGATATATCAAGCCATAGCTAACACGACAATAAATCATAATCAAATATCACAAGCGTCATTATTGAGGGACTCAAGGTTGCTGCTCTACAACCCGCACAACAGTCACTATTGTGGTCATTTCAGGCCACTTTGGATCCTATTTTGATAATTCAAATCATTTACGTTTTAGAGTACATCAAATACGACAATTGGTCAAATAGCTCTTCCTTCAAATTACATTTGAATTTGAAAAAATGGATGTCAAGTATAATTTTAAGAATAAAACTTAATACAAATATGATTTGATAAAAAAATTATCGATATCCGAACAATTTAATTTTTTTACAAGTATGTTGTACTTGATATATCTTAAAATAGTAAATAGTTCAAATTATTAAAACAGAGCCCCAAAGCATGCCCAAACGATTGCACAATAGTGGTTGTTGTGTGAGTTGCACAGTAGCCCCTCTGACTTCCATAATTGGGGCATATGTATTATAGATTTCCCCTTATACAATAGAATAATTAGCTGGTAGCATACGCGATACATGTGTAATTCAAATCAGTAAGAATAAAACAAAATAATAATGAAATTCATATTCTTATGTGTACTAAACTTAAGTGGTATAAGTTTTCCTATCTTACCATGGTCAAGGGTTCAAACTTTGCCTACTTCTTTGTATAACTTCTTCTTTTTTTTAAATAAATAAATAAATAAATAAAAATACTGCCACGTGATATAAGGAGAGCAAAGGTCCACTACACCAATTGAGACTTTTAGTTAATAATAACTAGTTTATCCATATCGGTTTATACCACTAAGCGGAGAGATAATTTTGTCTATTTACCTACATCTTTCACCATTTCACACACAAAAAGCAATCATACAACATGTAATGACCTTAAACCGTATTTCTTTTTTGAGTTGGAGAGTTGTTCTTGAGCTAAAACCCTTGAAAGTGTTAGTTATTAAACTGGACCTTTTATTTCTCTAACCTCAAAAAGTGTACTCCTTGCCATATTAGATCATTTTTTGGTCTAAAAATGTTGTTGATTAGCTAATTTTAAGAAATTAGTAAATTTGAAAAGTGTATAAAAATTGAGGGAAATGGCATAGTTAGCTTAATCATGAGATAAAAGATAGCTTGATTTGAACTTGGCGTTGGTTTGCAGGATGGGTTGGGGCGGGTTGGGGCTAAAATAGTCACAAAAAGATAAATTAGACTTTTTAGTCTTAGGTTAAAAAATGTCACATTCAAACCATAATCATTTTTTATTTCCACAAAAGTCAAAAAGTCCATCCCAAAAAGTCTCGTTTGGGATGAACTTTTTGACTTTTTGGACTTTTGTAAAAAAAAAATATAACATTTTATAAGTATTCTAGTAGAAAAATGCCTTGTACCCCCACCACCCCCACTGTTTTTTGATTGGCCTAAATTTTATTTTATTTTTTTTAGTCTTGCTATGAGAGCCCCCCACGTGGAGGTGGGGGGGCTGGGGTCCCTGGCATTGCTGATTCTAGTAATAGTTTAACTAGTAGGTGAGCTGTGCGATATACAGAGATTTATTTTTAAAATGAAAAATTAATTTTGAGTTTTAATACTTTGTGTAGAAAATTTTAAATTGAAAGTTAAATACAAATAGATTTGGTAATGGCTAATGAAAATTGTTGTCACTATGTGTGTAATCCTATATAAAATAGATTCATAAAAATAATTTCTTTCAAAGTTTTAAAAAAAAAAGAATGTATTCTCAACTTGAAATCAAATCCTTATTTGTGTTAATCAAATTTACAAAAAATCCTGAATTCTACTTGTATCAAAATATTTAAAAAAAAAAATTAAAAATAACAGGAAATTCTATAATATACAAATTATAACTTAATTATAACTCATGGTGTATTATTTTAGTTATTACTCGAAAATGTCTTTACTAATTTCTTATTTTTTGATTATGTCTAAAGTGGTGCATTGAGTCTTTAATTATATTTCAAGTGGTGTTTGATTATGATCTATCATAATATTTTTATATGACAATATTTAAGTATTTTATTACACGAAAAAGTGCATAAGGTGGATTGACTCAAAGGTAGGATTTATATTTATGTCAGTAAGATTGTAACAATTATTCACATTATGCATAAAAAATCATAAACAGTATCCTCAAAGGGAATCAGATACAAAATCTCTATATCCTTAATAATTTTAGTTCTCAAAGGAGTTCTGATTAATTATGTAACACATTATAATAACTACAAAATTTTGTTCCAGCCAAATTATTTGTGCATATTGTTTTTGATCGAGCTCGTGAAGGTGCAATATCAGTAATACTATTTATTCAAAAAAAAAATTTAAAAATTATTCAAGAAACATCAATAAGTGCCTTAAATATACACAATCATTTTCGATGAATTATTAGGCCTAATTTGGGAATAGATTATTTTAGCAACTTTTTGACTTTTTACGAAAGATATACAGAAAAGTAGAAAAAGTAATGTGACAACTTCTAATAACTTTTTAGTTTTTTGGCTAAAAGTGAAGGTTGCCAAACGAGGCCTATTCTTTAATAATACTCCACACTATTTATTATTTGACATTTATCAATTTATCTTCTAAAAACTTAACAAAAAAAATATTGAGTTCTATTATTTCAATCAATTAATATCAAGTTGGCGCAATACGTGTATATAAATCACTTCTAGAAATATGATGTCTGGCATAAAATTACAATAGAGTTAATTTTAATTAATGTAATGATATTTTATACTATGATGTGTTATAAAAAGAATAATATTAATTTTAATTTAAAATAAATTTTAAATTTAAATTATTTATTTTAATAATCTTAGCCTTATCATTCTATAAAAGTGTTACCTGAATACTTATATATAATAAATTTAGTTAAATTATTTTTTTATTTTGATCATTTTAATTTTATTGTGCTATAAAAGTGTAATTATCATATAATGATTTTATATGATATATATTAAATTATAGGATAGTAAAATAAACACTTATTTTGATATTAAAAATAATAGCTAACTCAGAAAGATAAGTAGTAATATAAAACTAAAAGTGATTCTAATTATTTAATTTAATTTTTATATTTATATTTATTTGGAAAATAAAAATTTGTAGAAATATAAATATGTTGTGATTGGATTAAGAAAAAATTACATAGATTAAATATGTAGAGTATTGATTTTTTTCTTTAATAATCTTTTTGAATTATTCATACATATTTTATATAGGTATATAAACTTTAAATTAAATATAAATGTTTTTTAATAAATATTTTCATGTTAAATAAAAAATTAAATACAAATTAATATTAAGACATCAATAAGATAGACAAAAAAAATTAAAAAAAATATATAAAAGAAAATTAATTGGATCCATGCAAGACACATAATGAAGCACATTCTATCTTATTTATTTATTTATTTGTATATCGAGATATTTTTTTTTCCAAATATCATAATAATTAAATTAAAATATCAACTATATAAAAAGAAATTTGAAACAACAAAACTAAATAGAAAAATATATGGAAAATAAGTATTCCTCAAATAGAATCTATATAAAATTGGTTTTTGTAATTGAAATTGAGTTTGTGTAAATAAAAAAAGGCATATTGATGTGGATTTTTTTAAAAAAAATAAAGTGCCACCAAAGTAAAAGAAAAGCATAATAACTAACTATTAACTTTCACAAAACGTCATGGACAAAATTAACAAACTTAAAATTGAAAGGATTGTGATTTGAGTTAATGAAACCTAAATTTCATCATAATTATTTATGTCAAGCAATCTTTTGGGTACATAATTTGATCCTCAAAAATGCTTGAGACATTTAATTTATCACTCCTAAAGGCCATTCCTAATGATGTGTCTGACAAGTGTCAAATTTTTATTTGTCAAACATTCTATCATGTGGGGTCTAATCTCAATGTCATATCATTAGAAATGATTTAGGAGTGATAATGAAAAATCTAGAAACTCCCTAGATGTTGATTTGTGATTATGTATCAATTTTAAGCAGAATATAACAATCCCAATCAAACAATCAAGACAAAGAGACACAACGATTTTACGTGAAAAAAACCACAATTGGACACCTCCAACTGTGATCAAAAAACCACGGGCAACAGCCACAAAACAATCCACTAAGAAGATTTAAAGGAATTACACAGGTATACTCTCAATTACCTAGCGAATCCATGCCTAATTGAACCAACCTTTATGTGTCTCTTCCAACCCATCTTCACCTCGGAATTGTCTTTACGATGAACCACCTCGGAATCCACCAAAGCTTCAGGCTCGAATTCTTCAGAATCCACCAAAGAACAACTCTCTCTTTTGTAGAACAAAACACAACCTTTGATGTACTCTCTTTAAACCATGAGTTGAATACTCAATAAAACATCAAAGAAAAACTCACAAAATATCCTCAGATATAAACCCTAGAACCCAAAAAGAAGATCTGGAGTAGTAATCCTAAAATCTGACCCAACACGTGAATTTATAGAATCTGTCCCGCGATCTCCGCTCGAGCGCCCAACAGCCAACTCGAGCGTTGATGGGTCGTTGAACACACCAAAATTAAATACTAAACTATACCAAATTCAATCAGAATAATGGCAAGTCCAGGTATCGATCCACAGGGACTATTGTGAAATTAAACTAATTTAATTGTCAAATTCCTACATTAATTTTGATAAAAAGATTGGTTGTTTATAACCTAATTTAATAATGAATAAATTAAACTAATGAATTAAATTATCAAGAATAAATAAAATTGGATTTACTAAATTGGGGAAAAATCCTAGGGTAGAGAATTCACCACTAACCACATAATTAGGGTTTCCAATTGAAATTAATTATGCTATGGTTTGAACGGATTAATGCTTCGCAACTACAAGCTCAAAGCATTTAACAAGAAGATTATCACATTCAATGTACGAGCACGAACCATCTCAAGTAATACGAATCGTTCACTCTAAACTAGGGTAGTGATATGACTCGTTCCTCGTAGCATGGTTCGTCCCATACCTTGAATGTGAAGGAATAGAAAACTCATGTATGGATAATATTCAACAATCACAGAAGGTCAAATATTTGAAAAGATAATGAAAATTATATATAAAGAATTTCTAAAACACCATACAATGGTTCAAACCTTTACATAATATAAAATCAAAAAAGAAAACTACATAATTACATGGCTAGGGTTTCATCAAAACCCTAGAAAAGAAGACTAGCCACTCATGGAGGAGTGGAAGGAGGTAGAAGGAGAAGGAACAACCATGGGAGACATCTTTGAAGCTTCTTGTTTCTTCCTCTTTTGCAAACCCTAGCCTCCCTCTTTAGGTCAAAACAATTTCAGAACCCTAATCCAGCCTTTTACTTGCCTTTTTATACTTCCAATCTCGTCCAAACAGGTTTAAAACGTCGGTTTGACTTTCCCAGAAAAAGTCAACGCATGTGCGGAAAAGTCAACGCACGTGGGAAAAGTCAACTCTGCCCCAAATTCTGTCTTTTTGCTCATTTTATGCTCCGACGATGTACAACCTGATTGACACTCAACACACATAAAATATACAGTTTGACCAGCAAGTGAAGTTAAGAGATTATAATTAACGGCCTCAATGATGTACATTTCGGCCTTAATCAAGCATCTTCAATAAATACTTGCCTTTTTATACTTCCAATCTCGTCCAAACAGGTTTAAAACGTCGGTTTGACTTTCCCAGAAAAAGTCAACGCATGTGCGGAAAAGTCAACGCACGTGGGAAAAGTCAACTCTGCCCCAAATTCTGTCTTTTTGCTTATTTTATGCTCCGACGATGTACAACCTGATTGACACTCAACACACATAAAATATACAGTTTGACCAGCAAGTGAAGTTAAGAGATTATAATTAACGGCCTCAATGATGTACATTTCGGCCTTAATCAAGCGTCTTCAGTAAAATATGTGCGTGATATAATAGAGGTCCGCTCGAGCGCTAGAGAAGCCGCTCGAGCGCGAAATCACACATCCCAGCTCGATCCCCGTCATAATCAGCGAAGTGGCAATCTTGAAAGCTTTATCATCACAAACTTCTCTGAAAGGCTTGATTCAGGTTGGATTCGCATCTAACAACTCATAACCTCACTGAAATAAAAATGCGAATAAAATTACAACTCAAAGGAATTTTGTCAAACGGGATTGCCAAGAAATAAAACCTAACAGATAAATTAGGTGAATGTAACATTGTTGAGTGGTTAATTGAATACTATCTTTTGCTGTTAGAGATTTTAATGGTAAAGATGGTGATGACACAAATGAGAGGAGAAAGGTTTTTAATGAAGTTAGGGTTTGTTAAAATGTTAAAAAATAATGACATTACACAAAATGTATATAAAATTAAGGTCAAATCACACTCATTTTTCTTGAAATTTGAAAAAATATTGTTATCTTCATACTTTTAACATAATTACACTTATCTTTATCAAGATTTTAAGTCACATAATACTTGAGCTTTCTTTATCAATAATTTACTAGTCATATGTATTAAAAAAATGATGTTGTCATCCTTTTTTTTTTAATTTTTTATAAAAATATATATTTTATTTTATTTATTTTATTATTTACTAATCATTTACTTTAATTTTTTTGCTTTAACCTTACTAAAAAGAAAATTAATATAATTATGTTAAATTTATGGCACTAATTATATTTTTCTCATAAGGGGAGGTAAGTATAATTTATCATAAAATTAAATATAAAATGACGTGGTTGTTTTGAAATTTATTATTTTGTAATATAGAGCTCATTAAAATGGTATTTAATTTCCAAAATATCACCCCTATATAATTTTAATTGAAAATTTTGCCCAAAATTTCTCCATGAGTAACAGTTTAATTTCTCAATGAAAAAGTTTTTCTGTTTTGTCAAGGTGGGCCAAATTTTCCAACTTTTAGGTAAGCTTGATATGGCTTCACATGGGTCTTGTTGAACTATTTATATTTTCCTTCAAAAAAAAAAAAAAAAAACCCCTAAAAATCCAGTAACGAAAACTAATGAAATTTTGCAATTCCTTGTATGGGGCCATTCTAGTATATATGCTCCGAAAAGGTGTGTATAATATAAAAGTTATGATATATTTTTTATTTTGATTATTATAAGTATCATAATTAATTTTTTTAGTCATAATTAAAAAAATAATAATGAGTTATAATTAAAGACTATATAAGGTATAATGAAAATTTTTCTAATTATAACTAACACCACAATGAAACATACCAAGTCATAACTAACATGATAATAAATCATAATCAAATATCTCAAACGTCATTATTGGGGGCAAGGTTTTAAAAAGCGACCGCAACCATTACGTAACGCCGTTACGTAACGGTTGTAGTAGTTACCGCCACCCGTTACGGCCGCTTTTGCAGTGTGACTGAAATGCACAGGTGTATCGGCCATAGCGGTCGTAACGGTGTCGTAATGGCCTGTTACGCACCGTTACGTAACGGTTTCGAATTGCTTCTATCGAAAAAAAAAAAAAAAAAAAAAAAAAAAAAGTTGAAAATAGGGGAAGAGAGATAGAAAGAGAAGAGGAAAGATGGAGGAACAAGAGATAGAGAGAGAGAGAGAAAAGGGAAGATGAAGAATATATTATTGATTTGTTGAAGTTGTAAGATCTATGTTATTCTATTCAGCTGCTATCACTCAACCATTTTGTTTGTGTGTGTCTATCTATATGTTGTTTGATAATAATAATAATAATAATAATAAAATAATAATAATAATAATAATAATAATAATAAGTGTGGTCATTATCTATTTGGCTTGATTAATATATTTTTTTGTATAATATAAAGTCATTAATTATTAAAATAAAATGTAAAAAACTCAGTTTATAGTGATTTAAAAATATAAAATATATTGGATCAAACTTAAAAATTTATAAAAATTGAACAATATTTATTTTGAAACCCAATAAATATGATTATGGAAAAAAAATGTGTGTATCGATAAGTTTTTTTCAAATTGTGCGAAAAACAAAAAAATTCACGGTTCCAGTTACCGCAACCGTTATGCTACGGCCTTTACACCCCGCAACCGCAACTACACCACCGCCACCGTTACGGCGACCACAACCACTTTTCAGAACCTTGATTAGGGGACTCGAGGTTGCAACTCTACATTCCGCACACGGCCACTACTGTGCGGCCATTTTGACCCAATTTGGGTCCTATTTTAATAATTCGAATCATTTACTTTTTAGAATACATCGACTATGATAGTTGATCGAATAGCTCTTCCATCAAATTACATTTGAATTTGAAAAAATGAATGTCAAGTATAATTTTAAGAATAAAACTTAATACAAATATGATTTGACAAAAAGATTATTGATATCCGATCAACTTAATTTTTTACAAGTATGTTTTACTTGATATATCTTAAAAAGTGAATAGTTCCAATTATTAAAATAAAGCCCCAAAGCATGCCCAAACGACTGCACAATAGTGGTTGTTGTGTGAGTTGCACAGTAGCCCCTCTGACCTCCATAATTGGGGCATGTGTATTATAGAATTTCTCCTTGTACAATAGAATAACTCATGAGTGGCACACACGATGCGTGTACAATTTAAATAAGTAAGAATAAAAAAAATTATAATGAAATTAGTATTATAATGCATACTTAGTTTAAGTGGTATGAGTCCTCTTACCTTACCGTGGTCATGGGTTCAAGCCTAACCCACCTCTTTGTGTAACTTTTTTTTTTTTTTATTAATAAAAAACACTGTCATGTGACATGAGGAGAGTAAAGGAATTGGTGCCTTTACTTAATAATAACTAGTTTATCCCTATCCATTTATACCACTAAACAGAGGGATAATTTTGTCTATTTACCTACATCTTTCACCATTTTACGGGGGCCTCTATTTGCACACACCAATTCCACTCTTAAAAGCACTGTCATGTGACATGAGGAGAGTAAAGTTTCACTACACCAATTGAGGCCTTTACTTAATAATAACTAGTTTATCCCTATCCATTTATACCACTAAACAGACGGATAATTTTGTCTATTTACCTACATCTTTCACCATTTTACACACAAAAAGCGTTCATACAACATGTAATGACCTTGAACCGTTTTTCTTTTTTGAGTTGGAGAGTTGTTCTTGAGCTAAAACCCTTCAAAGTGTTATATTAAACTAGAGCTTTTTATTTCTCTAACCTCAAAAAGTATACTCCTTGCCATATTAGATCATTTTTTTGTGTAAAAATGGCGTTGATTAGCTAACTTTAAGAAGTGTATAAAAATTGGAGGAAATGGTATAGTTAGCTTAATCATGAGATAAAAGATAACTTGATTTGAACTTGATTTCGTATTGCTATATTATTTTACGAGTTTCACTACTCCTTGCCATATTAGATCATTTTCTTGTAATAGTTTAATGTCTTATGTTTCAAATGACTTAATTGGATTATTTGATGAATTTTGGATAATAAGAACAAAATGACAATTTTGTCTCACTAGGAATAAAATGGCCACTTGAGAGTAACTGAGAGGGAAGTTTTTATGTGCATTAGGGCTGAACTAGGCCAAGGCATTGTAATGGGCCATTCTGTAGGCCGCAGTAAAAAGGGCCCAATAAAAGGACCTTGCGGCTAGTTCGGTCCAATTATAGTGGTGGTTACCACGGTCGGCATGGTGATAATTAGTTCGGTCATGGTATTCGGAACCGGGGTATTTGGGCTTATGGTGGACCTTGCTCTCGTTAGCTCGGTCAGAGCTTACGATGGTTAGTTCGGTCTTGACAGACCAAACCAAGATACAAGTGACGAAGGGGAGAACCAAGCTAGTTGGAGCTCGGTCATTTCTGCCGCTCTTGCATGGCCATGTTAGCTCGGTCGTTTTTGTCATACTACCGAGGTAAAACCATCTCACTTGGTTTAAGCAGTGAGGGGGGTGTTGAAGGATAAACATTATCTTTCAGGAGTGTGATTCCTAAGAGGACTCTACATGGAGGGATAAGAGTCCTACTAGGATTGTGCCACGCGGAACCTATAAAAGCTCACAACATCACCTATGGAGAGGTAACACAACTTTGATTCCTGAATTCATAGAGCTTTTATGTCTATTGTCTATTGTGCTGACTTAGGCATCGGAAGGGTTTTCAGCACACACCCGCCGGTTAGCTCACGTTTGTGTTCTCAGGTGGCAAAGCGATGACGTTTCGAGGAGCGCAAGCTTGATCGACAGGATCATACGAGAAGAATTATTTCGTGCTCGTACAATTGGCGCCGTCTGTGGGAAGTCCACAAAGAACAAAACCTCTTGATCAAGCTTTCCTCTTTAGTTAAGATCAATGGCGCACAATGAAGACTTACCGCAGTCCGCTATTGACGGACAAACCCCAGAGGGGGGTGGGAGGCACAAAGGTTTGCCTTCTATCCTTCCCATGGCGGATTTAGAGCCCCAGCGACAGAACCCCCAGAGGGATGCAAGGGAAAGACGGGGTAACAGCCCCCGTCACTCTCAAAGCCCCGAAAGATAGAGGCGGAGGATTGACCCTCAGGTTCTGGAGGATCGCGTGAAGGAACAGGATGAGTTGATACGAAGGATAGCGGCAGATATGGAGTTGATGAAGCACCAGATAAAAGAAAAAAGAGTGGCGACAGGAGAGGGGCGCAAAGGCAGTACGTCCCCTCGCCACTCGGAAAGTCGTGGTAGACACACCACGCCATCACAAGCAGAGAGTAGGAGCCTTAGAACAGACGACACTCAAATAAGGACGTTCAGAACTCGTTACTCCAGGTCTGAGAGAACGAGAACTGATAGGTTATATATTGAAGGAAGCACCTATCGGCCCTTGCGCACGCACCAGATGTCATCTAGGCAGACAGAGTTGCCCAGATCGTCTGATTTGTGAACTGTACTTGAAGAAAGGGCACGGTGGAAGGAGGATGTCAGGGCACGCGACCCGTGCAGAGTTTCAGCCCTACAGCGATTGGCTTTTCGGATGCACGGAAGCGTCAAGGTAGGAATGCCAATACCGCGCCCTGCCTACGAACTAACGGACAAAGCATTAGCAAGGTTTCATAGTTCACCATTCGTTCTGGCAATTGAGAACATGCCGTTACCTTCCGGCTTCCTCTAGCCTAAGTTTACGACTTACGAAGGGAAGACAGATCCCTATATGCACCTAAGCCACTTTCGCCAGGTTATGGCAGTATACCGGCGGAACGAGGCCTTGATGTGCATTCTATTCTCATCCAGCCTTGACGACCTAGGCTTAACCTGGTTCAAAAGGCTACCAGAAAACAGCATCGCCTCCTGGGCGCAATTTGCCGAGGCGTTCGTGACTAGGTTCACAACGAACACCAAAACACCAGTGGAGATCGATCAGCTACTCTCCATTGACATGGGCGACAAGAAGACACTGAGATCCTACAACAGTCGTTACTGGGAGACCTTCAACCAGATAGGAGATTGCCTCACCAATCTTGTCATCGCGCAGTACAAAAGGGGGCTACCAGTCGGAAACAAGTTGAGGGATTCAATAACTATGGTGCCACCCCTCACAATGGAGGCCTTGATGGAGCGAGTGCACCAGCATATTCGGGTGGAGGAGGATGGCACCCGTGTTAAAATAAAATATGGCACGGCAGCGATACCAGATAAAAAGACTGCGGCAAAAGTCAATACGGTAGAACGCCCCAGCAAGAATGGGCGAGGCAGGCGGGCCAACAGAGAGGACTCAAACAAAAGATGGTTAAGAGTCCACACTCCTATCACAACGGTGTTCAAAAAAATGATCTACCGGATTCTCAGTGAGATACGCGATGAACCTTTCGTCAGATGGCCAGCTAAGTTGGGAGAAGCACAGAAGGACTATGACGAAAGGTCTCGGTGCACCTTTCATGATGAAAAGGGGCACCGCACTGAAAATTGCACGCTGTTGAGACAGCACTTGGAGAAGTTAATGGCAGCTGGGCACCTGGACCAGTACATAGAAAAAGGGAGACAACCAGCCCCCCAGAACCACGACAATCCAGACAGAATGCCGATCGACACCCCACCTCAAGGCATGATCAACGTAATACATGGGGTATTCGAACCTGAGCGAGTATGTGAGCTCAGGGGAATGATCAAGAAGGCTGAGCACTTAAGGGAGGTATTAAGTGCACAACCCGCCATAAAAAATGAGAGAACAAAGGCCACGAATGTCATATCTTTTTTAGACAGAGACTTGGCAAGGATATATTGCCCTCACAATGATGCACTAGTTGTCACTCTCCACATCAAGGATTTCGACGTCAAACGGATTTTGATTGACCAAGGGAGCTCAAGTGAGATAATGTATTACGAAACCTTCAAACAACTGAAACTAGATGAAAAAGACTTGGCACCCGCCGTATCCCCCCTGATCGGATTCAATTCAATGCCAGAGTGGCCAGTTGGCAAGATAATCCTCCCAGTCAGAGCAGGAAGCATGACGAAACAAGTGGAATTCTGGGTATTGAAAGTCCCTTCCACTTACAACATAATCTTGGAAAGGACATGGCTGCATGCCATGCGATCGGTAACGTCAACCTACCATCAAGTAATGCGGTTCCCCAACGAAGCCGGAGTAATTGAAGAGGTCTTTGGAGACCAAATTATGTCCAAACAATGCTTTGTCACAGTAAATGGCAGCCGTGTTGCCAAGGGGTATGTACAGATGGTGGAAGAACCTGAGAGCAATGAGTTTTTAGCGGATGTTGGCAAAGCCGCTGAATAGAAAGCAGTGGAAGACTTGGTACAGATAAAGATAGATGAAAAGAACCCGAAAAAGTTCTTCTTGCTCGGTTCATCTATGTCCAGCACTGAAAGAATATAGGTCATGGAATTCTTGACCTCTAACATCGAAGTGTTCGCCTGGACGCCGTATGATATGCCAGGCATTGACCCAAACTTCATCTGTCACCAATTGAATGTCCATCCATCTGCCAGACTAGTTATACAGCGCACTCGTAGATCGACACTCCACCATGCTGAGATAGTGACAGAGGAAGTGGAAAACCTTCTAGAGGCAGGAGCTATCAGAGAAGTGCACTATCCTAAGTGGATATCCAATATAGTGGTGGTGCCAAAGAAGAATGGAAAATGGCACATTTGCATGGACTACAAAACAGTCAACAAGGCATGCCCAAAAGATAGTTTTTCCTTACCCAGGATAGACCAACTGGTAGATCTTACAGCAGGGCACAACCAGCTTAGCTTTCTTGATGCGTATAGAGGTTACCATCAGATCGCTATGTATGAGCCAGACTAGGAGGTCACATCTTTTACAACTACTAGAAGGCTGTATTGTTACAAGGTCATACCCTTTGGCCTAAAGAACGCAGGGGCAACATTCCAACAGATGGTCACCAAGATGTTTGAACCATTGTTAGGCAGAACAATGGAGGCTTGCATCGACGACATGGTGGTCAAGAGCAAGGATGAGAAGGACCATCTCAGGGATCTAGATGAGATGTTCCAAATCCTGAAGAAGAACAAGTTGCGCCTTAATGCATCCAAGTGTGCATTCGACGTAGGATCTGGCAAATTCTTAGGTTTCCTGGTGACCAACCGAGGTATAGAAGCAGACCCCTCTCAGATCAAAGCAATTTAGGATCTAGAGAGGCCCAACTCAGTAAAAGAAGTGCAGCATCTCACTGGCATGGCAGCTATGCTCAACCGATTCATAAGTCGGTCGTTAGACAGATGTCGACCATTCTTCCAAGCACAAAAGGCCAAGTTTGAATGGGATGAAGAATGCAACCGTGCCCTAGAGAGTTTGAAAGAATATATGTCTTCTCCACCATTGCTAGTAACCCTAATACCTGGAGAAGAACTCTTTTTGTACCTGGCAGTTTCACAGCACGCAGTTACTGCAGTGTTGGTCCGAGCGGAAGGAATCCAACACCTGCCCATCTTTTATGTCAGCAAGACCTTGCCAGGCGCATAAATCAGGTACTTGCCATTGGAAAAACTGGCCTTAGCCTTGATGATGGCATCAAGGAAGTTGTCGCATTACTTTCACGCCCACACCATAATCGTCCTCACAACTTTTCCATTAAAAGCTTTGTTTGAGAGAGCGAACTTTTCTGGGCGAATCTTGAAGTGGGCGGTAGAACTGGGAGAGTATGATATCAAGTTTCAACCCAGAACCGCAATAAAAAGCCCAAGTATTGGTAGACTTTGTGGCAGAATTCACCCCAGGAAGCCATCACATCTGCCTAGTTGACTTGACTAGCGCAACCGAAATGGGGATGGAAAGCGCCACAGGAAGTGCCACAGGAAGCGCGCAACCCCTGAAACAGGATGCCCAGCCACATCCCGAAACAGATCGGAGTAATGACGAGCAGGAAGAGGCGAACCAGGCTACATCAGGCAAAGACTCATCAGTAAACAAAAACTTGGCACAATCAGATAGTGAAGGGCAAACAGTAGGTGTGGACTTGGAAGAAAACATCAGCAACACTCATGACCCAAAGACATCATCCGACCCCTCAACTTGCTGGAAGCTATTCGTTGGAGAGATGTGGAAGCTTTTTGTGGATGGCGCATCTAACAGGCACGGTGTAGGACTTGGCATAGTCCTCATCTCACCAGATGGCCTATTAGTGGAACAGGCAGTCAACCTTGGCTTCCCAGCATCAAACAATGAAGCGGAGTATGAAGCCCTCTTAGCAGGCCTAAATTCAGCACCCTTCATGATGGCCACCGAGCTAATGGTTTATATTGACTCCCAGCTAGTTGTAAACCAAATTTCTGGCGACTACAAGGTAAAAGATGAAAGGATGGCTAAATACCAAGAGTTAGTGAGAAAAGAGATCATGAAGTTCGAAGTAATGCAGATAGAGCAGATTGGTAGAGAAGAAAACAGCAGAGCAGGCGAATTAGCAAGCTTTGCTTCAATGGCAGACACATCCATCCCACATCCATTGCTGATCAACTTCCTACCAAGACCAAGCATTGAAAAATCTGAAGAAGCCGAGGAATGTTGCGCCGAATTAGGCCCTTCATGGATGAATCTCATTATAATGTTCTTAAAAGATGGCGTCTTACCTGAAGAAAAGAAAGAAGCCAACAAGATTAGAGCAAAGTCGCAGCGATTTTGGCTCTCCCCATCAATGGCCTTGTACAAAAAATCCTTCATAGGACCTTATTTGAAATACGTCTATCCTAGCAAGGTTGAGGCATTCTTGTTCGAGATATACGAAGGCATATACGGAAGTCACAAAGGGGGGAGATCATTGGCTTACAGAGCAATTTCGCAGGGATATTAGTGGCCTTACATACAAGCAAATTCAGAAAAGTATGTCAAAAAGTGCGAGAAATGTCAGAAGTTCGCACACCAAATACATCAGCCAGCTAGAGAGCTTCTACCTTTAACTAGCCCATGGCCATTCGCAATGTGGGGCTTGGACATAGTAGGACCACTTCTAATGGCACCCGGCAATAGAAAGTTCTTTCTTGCAACAACAGACTACTTCACAAAGTGGGTGGAGGCAAAAGCACTCGCATCAATAAAGGAGAAAGATGTGAAGAAGTTCGTTTGGCAGAATATCATCACTCGATTCGGCATATCCAAGGCTCTAATATCAGACAACGACACTCAGTTTGATGGAAAAAATTTTAGACGCTTTTGTGAAGAATACAAGATAGAATTCTACAACTCTACACCGGCATACCCCCAAGCAAATGGCCAGGCGAAAGCATCAAACAAAGTCATCTTGGATGGATTGAAGAAAAGATTAGAGAAAGCAAAAGGAAAGTGGGCTGAGGAGCTTTTTCATGTTTTATGGGCTCATCGCACCATACCACTACAATCAACTGGCGAAACGCCATTCTCCTTAGCTTACGGTATGGAAGCTGTAATCCCACTGGAAATTGGCCTCCCCACCATCAAAAGCAAAAATTTTGACCCAGAGTTAAATGGAGAAGCCATAGCATTGGAGCTCGACCTTACAGAAGAAAGAAGAGAAGAAGTACCGGTTCACATTGCATCATACCAGCAAGAGCTATCTAGAAAATATAACAAGACAATACATCCAAGGCAATTCAAGATCGGAGATTGGGTGCTGCTAGAGCGATCCTGGTTCTTCCTTCTTTGATTGTTGTATCCGAACTTAGGTTCCGTGGAGTTGGTTGTTGTATATGTCGTGTTGTTATCCTTTAATTTCATATATTTGAGTTTTAGGATGTCTTGGGTGTGTTTTGAATAGTTGGTTAAGCTTTAGTCCCATTCCTTGTTGCCCATATTTTTGGTGGTCCGCTCGAGCGGGTCCCTTTGTGCTCGAGCAGAGTTTACACACTTTCAGCATTTTGTGCCTCTGCAAAACTACTGCAGGTGCGTTTTTCATGCCCGAGCGGATTTCCTTACGCTCGAACGGCTCGCGCTAGAGCGGACCTCTTGGCGCTTAAGCTGCTGTTCATTGTCTGTAAAAGTACTCGACGAGTGTAATCTACGCTTGAGCGGGTTCCTCTTTGTGCTCGAGCGGGTGTATTTTGTTTTTGTGTCTTGGCACTCGAGCGTGTCTTTTTACGCTCGAACGGGTCCAGTTTCTTGTGTTTGACGCTTGAGCGTCCTATTCTCCGCTCGAGCGGGATAGCCGTATATCAGTTGGCAGCTAGGTGATTTTCAATCACTTTTCACTTTTCTTTTCTCTCTCTTACTTTTCTAAACCCTCTTTTGAGAGCTCATCTCTCTAAAATATACCTTCTCTCTAGGGATTGATCTAGCTTGAGTGATCTACTCTCTTAGTGTCTTTGCAAAGAGTGTAGAGCTTGGCTTGGGCTTCCTATCAATCTGAAAATCTTGAGTTTTGGAGCATTCCAAGATTTCTTCATCATCTCCTTTGAGTCTCATCTCTTGAGGTAGGGATTCCTACTCATCTTTATGGGCTTTAACTTAAATGTTGAGTTTTTTGTATAAATGGTTTGATTTTGGGAAGTTAGGGTTTGAGATGTGTTATATTGGAAAGAGGGGTTTTTGTTCTTTTGATTCAAACATATGTGTTTTGGGTCTAAAAGGGAGGTTATTGATGTTGTGGATAATATTTGGACCTTTGGGTCAATATTGAGAAAAAGAAGAAAAATGCCATGTTTGGGTATATTTGGGTCATTAATGTAATTAATGAATTTATTATCCGAATATGAAATTGAATTAGAAATAATGTAATTGACTCATTATGAGATAGAATGGTGGAGTTGGAATTATTAATCACTCACCTTGGAAATTGTTGATAATTTATCTATTGGATATAATTATTATCTGTTTAGAAATAATTGCTTTGGGTTATCGGTGGAGGATAGTCTTGATTGTTGTAGACAATGCATGATGATTAGGCGAACTAGAACTAATCAATTGAATATGTCATCGAATATGACAGATGGAACAATACATTGAATTTATGTATTGATTGGCCATGTATATGATTTATGCTTATATACATTGTGTTGTGTGGGAGGAGATAGGGGATGTACTCCACGGTTTAGGAGAAGATAGGGGATGTACACCACGGTTTAGGGGAAGATAGGGGATGGACTCCTAAACCGGATATTGTTTGAGAAGAGATAGGGGATGGATTCCATTGATATAGCAAATATGTGTATCTATTGAAGTGTTGAGACAACGAATCTATTGTGAAGTATGGAAGTGTTTGAATGTGTTATTGATACAACAAGTATGTGTATCTATTGTGAATTATGGAAGTATTGTTGATATGAGCTATAGTCTCATTAAATTATTGGCTAGGTTCTGAGCCTTATTCATAAATTGAAAACTGGATAAGTAATGAGTAATGAAATGAAACATGGACATATTGGTCATGTAATTGAAAGGAATTATGAATTGATTTATGTGAGTTGAACATTTATCAAATGTTCATGTTTTAGTTATTGCTCATATTGTGTTTAGCATATCTCTATTGGGCGTTGGCTCACCCTATATGGGACACCATTTTCAGGTGCAGGTGTTAGCCACCTCCAAGGATGTAGCTTGGGAGGCTTGAGGCGGTTGGACTCTTTTTGATGTTTTTGTTGTATTACATGTATATCAAACCAAGGGCTTATTTGTGTAGAGTTAGTGCTCTTTTTTTTAACCAAGTGTTGACTTGGAAAATTGTAAGCCTTTAGGGCATTTACTTTTGTTGTCAACATGTAATACCTTTTGTAAGAATACTCTGATGATTATAATTTGAAACCTCTTTTCTTTATTGTGAATGTATGATATTATGGGTTTATTTTGAGGGCGTTACCACTTGGTATCAGAGCGTACCGGGTTCGAATACCTTGAGTACGCGGGAAGTGGTTAGTACCACAATGGGTTCGTCTCGCTTGATGGAGACTTAGATGTAGTGTTATATGATTATGTGATAACATGTTTATGTGACTATTTAGGCATGGGATTTAGTTTCTAGGATGTTGATTGGATCCTTGGGTTTCTGTGAGTCTTGTTGGAAAAGCACTTGATCAATGCTGTTTCTAACCGGAACTCTATGAATACCTCGGGACTATCATTATCCAGAAATGAAATCCGTAGGTGCTTATGTGATTATGTGCTTACGTGGAATGAATTACAGTTGTCCAATGTTTTAGGACGCGAGTGTTATAGCTTCGGCACATTTGTGAATGTACTAATGTTCTTCGTTACCTTTATTAGGATGTCAAGACGAGGACGAGGTGGTAGACGAGATAGGCCTAGGAGGCAGGAAATGCCTATACCGGATGAGGTTCCGGCGCAGCAGAAGGGTGTTGGTCAGGCTAATGTGGCCGAGCCAGTGGGTCAGCAGGCCATGGGTGCCTTAGCCCGCGAGATAGCTGAAGCTATAAGGGAGTCCATAGGCATCCTCAGAGCTGAGAATCCAGTTCAGGCCCAGGTGGTTAATGCAGGGCCTTCCTTTCTGAAAATGGAGTTCTTCCGGTCTAATCTGGACGAGTTTGTTGGGGATCCTAAAAAGCCACTTAAGTTTGATGAGTGGTTGGAGCAGATGACTAAGACGTTTGAGATGATTGGCATCGAAGACGGGGCCTTGGCATCTTTCTAACTTAAGAGGGATGCGGGTCAGTGGCAGAAGTTTTTGACGGGTCGTATTGTTGGCACATGGGAGGCTTTTGTAGATGCTTTCCAGGAGAAGTTCTTATCTCCAACTGTCAGGGAGAAGCTGAGGGACCAGTTTTGTCAGCTCAAGCAGCTGAGTTTATCAGTGGCCGAGTTTGAGGCCGCATTTACTAGCTTATCCAGGTTCGCACCTGAGCTTGTGACGTTTGAGGAACGCCGTTGTATCGAGTTTGAGAGGAAGTTGAGGCATGGCCTCAAGATGAGAGTTGGAGGTTCTATGACCCGAGACTATGGGCGCCTTGTGGATGCTGTAGTCCATATGGAGAATATGATGCAGGAGGAGGAGGAGAGACAGAGGGTCTCCAAGAGGAGTCAAGATAGTCAAGGAGACGGTAGGAAGCAGAAGGGTCCTAACCCTCAGCAGTCCCAAGGTGCTTTTGCTAGATCGACCTTTCCAGTGCCGAGTGCAGGCTCTGGGAGAGGCAGTCAGGGAGACATTACCTGTTACAAATGTGGTCAGCTGGGCCACAAGTCTCCAGCTTGCCCGCAGAGGGGAGAAGGGCAAAGGGCGGCTTCATCTTCGACTTGACCTCAGAGCCAGAGTCAGGGCAGAGGCCAGCCGCTTTCTTGCTACCAGTGTGGTCAGGCGGGGCACCTAAAGAGGTATTGCCCGCAGTTGAGTGGCACATCTGATGCATTTGGGTCGAGGCAGAGTTTTCAGCCAGCTCAGTCAGTTCAGGCCTCGAGGGCCAATCAGGGGGCTTCATTGTCCCAGTCTATGCAGCAGTCTTTTGCTCCGAGAGGTGAGCAAGTAGATCAGGGGCCTACAGGGCATGTGTATACTGTTACCGCGCAGGATCTAGTACCGGCTCCATCTGTTGTGAGAGTTACCTTTTTGTTTTGTAACTCGGTTGCCAATGTGTTGATTGATATGGGTGCATCTCATTCCTTTATATCTGCTACATTTGCATCTGTTTTGGGGCTAGAGTTGGCATAGTTAGCATCTCCTATTTGTGTAGTATCACCTGTTGGGGGTGAATTGATTTTGAAACAAGGGTGTAGAGGGTGCGATATAGAGGTCGCCGACCGCCGACTCCTATTTTCCTTTGTAGTTATGGCTATGTTGGGTTTTGATGTTATTTTGGATATGGACTGGCTGTCATCATACCGGGCAGTTATTGATTGTTACCGCCAACGGGTCACAGTATGTACCTTGAGCGGGGATTGTTTCCATTTCTTGGGAGATCGGGTTGGTAGTGTGTTGCCACCGGTGTATGATCCGCGAGGGCCGAGTGAGCTTAGTGGTCTTCTCGCTAGCTTTATGGGTGGTGAGTGTGATGAGACCCAGATTGTATTGCCGAGAGTGGTTTGTGAGTACTCGGACGTCTTTTTCGAGGATCTTGTGAGTTTGCCACCATATCGAGAGATCGAGTTCTTTATTGATTTACTGCCCGGCACGGCGCTGATTTCTATGGCACCTTATCGTTTTGCCCCAGCCGAGTTGAGTGAGTTGAAGATTCAACTCCAGGAGTTGTTGGATAAGGGCGTCATTCGCCCTAGTGTTTCGCCGTGGGGAGCACCGACCCTCTTTGCTAAAAAAAAAGATAGTGCCTTAAGACTTTGTATCGATTACTGGAAGTTGAATCGGGCTACGGTTAAGAATAAGTACCCTATGCCTCGTGTAGATGATCTATCTGACCAGTTGAAGGGGTCCCGTTGTTTCTCTAAGATAGATTTGAGATCGGGTTACCACCAGTTGAGGGTCAAGGAGGAGGATATTCCGAAGACGGCATTCTGTACGCGGTATGGCCACTATGAGTTTCTGGTGATGCCATTTGGGCTCACCAATGCACCGGCAGTGTTTATGGATTTGATGAACTGGATCTTTCGGGAATTCTTAGATCGTTTTGTAGTCGTTTTCGTGGATGACATCCTGATTTATTTGCCTTCGGAGGAGGAGCACGAGGAACACTTGAGAGTGGCGCTCGAGTTGCTTAAAGCCCATAGACTGTATGCCAAGTTTGGGAAGTGTGAGTTCTGGTTAGGAGAGGTCAAGTTCTTAGGACATGTGGTTTCCGAAGAAGGGGTGTCTGTTGATACATCCAAGATTGAGACAGTGCAAGATTGGGCATAGCCTAAGAGCGTTTTTGAGATCCGCAATTTTCTGGGATTAGCTGGGTATTACCGCCGATTTGTGAAAGATTTCTCTAGGCTAGCTTCACCGTTAACTAGATTGACGCGGAAAGGGGTCAAATTTGTATAGAGTGAGACTTGTGAAAAATCGTTCCAAGAGTTGAAAATTAGATTGACCACCGCTCCGGTTTTGATTATCCTAGAGAGAGGGATGGGTTATGCGGTTTATTGTGATGCCTCACGAGAGGGTTTGGATTGTGTGTTAATGCAAGAGGGGAAAATGGTAGCCTATGGCTCACGTCAGTTAAAGATTTACGAGAGGAATTACCCTACACATGACCTAGAGTTAGCAGCAGTAATTTTTGCCTTGAAGATTTGGAGGCACTACCTTTATGGTGAGAGATTTGAGGTGTTGTCGGATCATAAGAGTTTGAAGTACCTGTTTACTCAGAAGGACTTGAATTTGAGGCAGAGAAGGTGGATGGAGTTCATTGAGGATTATGACTTTGAGTTGCACTATCACCCGGGAAAGGCCAATGTTGTGGCCGATGCCCTTAGTAGGAAATCCATTAGTGATGTAGCTTGTATAGCCATCCGAGAGTAGGAGATGTTGGGTGCACTTGGCGAGTTCGATTTGCTTCTGGGCGAATCCGTTGAGGCTGCGGCCTTGTTTTCTGTTGTTGCACAGCCTACACTTGTGAGTCTAGTGTTAGAGGCACAGGGAGGTGACCTTGAGGTAGAATCCCTCCAAGAGAAGATCTCTAGTGGGAAGGCTGAGAAGGGTTTGGCGGTGTATCCCGACCTGAGTGTGAGATACCGAGACCGTTTGTTTATGCCGGAGTCTTGCCGAGAGGAGGTACTTCGAGAGTTTCATCATTCATGCCATGTGGTGCATCCGGAAGGCACCAAGATGTATCGTGATTTGGGTCGCCAGTTTTGGTGGCGGGGTATAAAGAAGGATGTGGCAGTCTTCGTATCAAAGTGCCTTACTTGTCAGCAAGTGAAGGTCGAGCATCAGAGGCCAGTGGGTTTGTTACAACCCTTACCTATTGCCGAGTGGATGTGGGAGCATGTCACTATGGACTTCGTTGTGGGTCTTCCGAGGACTCAGCGGGATAGTGATGCTATTTGGGTGGTTGTAGACCGGTTGACTAAGTCAGCGTACTTTATCCCTATGCACGTAAGAGATTCGGTAGATCATCTTGCTGACTTGTATATTCGGGACATAGTGAGGTTGCACGAGGTCCCAGTGTCAATTGTCTCAGATAGAGATCCACGTTTTACTGCTAGGTTGTGGCAGAGTTTACAGAGTGCCTTGGGCACTAAGTTGACCTTTAGCACGGCTTATCATCCTCAGACTGATGGGCAGTTCGAGTGTACTATCCAGATCCTTGAGGATATGCTTCGAGGTTGTGTCCTTGACTTTAGTGGGTCGTGGGAGAGGCACTCGCCCTTGGTGGAGTTTGCCTACAACAACAATTTTCAGTCGAGTATCGGTATGGCATCGTTTGAGGCCTTGTATGGCCGACTGTGTAGGTCTCTAGTTTATTGGGCCGAGGTGGGTGATGCACCTTTGTTGGGCCCGGAGTTGGTGAGGGAAACGACGGAGAAAGTTGAGCTTATCCGTAGGAGGCTTGTTACAGCCTAGAGTCGCCAAAAGAGTTATGTCGACCGTAAGAGGAGGCCTTTGGCATTTAAGGAGGGTGATCATGTTTTTCTGAAAATATCGCCTAAGCGGGGTTTGATGAGGTTTGGTAAGAGTGAGAAGTTGTCCCCTCGGTTTATCGGCCCTTTTGGGATCCTTGAGAGGATTGGCGACATTGCCTATCGCTTGGCTTTGCCGCTGCAGTTGTCCGGAGTACATGACGTGTTTCATGTTAGTATGCTTCGAAAGTACGAGCCGGATCCGTCCCATGTGTTGGATTGGACCGACTTGGAGGTTGGCGAGGATATCTCGTATGAGGAGAGATCGGTTCAGGTCTTGGATAGGTGGGATCAAGTCTTGCGAGGCAAGATCATTCCCTTGGTGAAAGGTTTGTAGAAACATCACGGGGTGGAAGAAGCCACTTGGGAACGTGAGTTGGATGCCCGTGAAAAGTATCCGGACTTGTTTGTTAATATTTAACCATGTAATGGGGATTTTGTAATATTGATAAACTTTAAGAGCATGTAATATGTCTAAAGTTGTAAAACATTGTAGATGTTTTGGTTTATGGAAATATATTTTGGAACTTTCCTTAAAATGGAAGTTAATTTTGACATTGTATATGTTAATGATGTTTTAGAAATGCAAATGTATTGTTGGCATTGAATATGTTTGAGATACATGTTGGTAATGCATGTTGGAGACTATATGGAAGTTTACCTCTTGAATAGAAATGGAATGACCGGTAATGGGTCAAGTTGTTAAATTTTGCATTGTAATAATGTTGGTAATTGAGAAATCATGTTTTTGAAAAACTTGTATTTAATTTCGAGGATGAAATTCCTTAAAGGAGGGAGGCTATAGTAATCTTGGTTTTTCCTTCTTTGATTGTTGTATCCGGACTTAGGTTCCTTGGAGTTGATTGTTTTATATGTTGTGTTGTTATCCTTTAATTCCATATATTTGAGTTTTAGGATGTCTTCGGCGTGTTTCGAACAGGTTGGTTGAGCTTTAGTCCCATTCCTTGTTGCCCAGATTTTTGGTAGTCCGCTCGAGTGGGTCCTTTTGCGCTCGAGCGGAGTTTACACACTTTCAGCATTTTGTGCCTCTGCAAAACTACTGTAGGTGCGTTTTTCACACTCGAGCGGATTTCCTTACACTTGAGCGGCTCGCGCTCGAGCGGACCTCTTGGCGCTCGAGCGGGTGTTCATTGTTTGTAAAAGTACTGGACGAGTGTAATCTACGCTCGAGCGGGTTCCTCTTTGCGCTCGAGCGGGTGTATTTTGTTTTTGTGTCTTGGTGCTTGAACGTGTCTTTTTGCGCTCAAGCGGGTCCAGTTTCTTGTGTTTGACGCTCGAGCGTCCTATTCTCCGCTCGAGCGGGATAGTCATATATCAGTTGGCAGCTGGGTGATTTTGAATCACTTTTCACTTTTTCTTTCTCTCTTTTACTTTTCTAAACCCTCATTTGAGAGCTCCTCTCTCTAGAATATACCTTCTCTCTAGGGATTGATCTAACTTGAGTGATCTACTCCCTTAGTGTCTTTGCAAAGAGTGTAGAGCTTCGCTTGAGCTTCCTATCAATCCGAAAATCTTAGGTTTTGGAGCATTTCGAGATTTCTTCATCATCTCCTTTGAGTCTCATCTCTTGAGGTAGGGATTCCTACTCATCTTTATGGGCTTTAACCTAAATGTTGAGTTTTTTGTATAAATGGTTTGGTTTTGGGAAGTTAGGGTTTGAGATGTGTTATATTTGAAAGAGGGGTTTTTGTTCTTTTGATTCAAACATATGTGTTTTGGGTCTAAAAGGAAGGTTATTGATGTTGTTGATAATATTTGGACCTTTGGGTCAACATTGAGAAAAATGGAGAAAATGCCATGTTTAGGTATATTTTGGTCATTAGTGTAATTAATGACATTTGTTATCGGAATATGAAATTGAATTGAAAATAATGTAATTGACTCATTATGAGATAGAATGGTCGAGTTGGAATTATTAATCACTCACCTTGGAAATTGTTGATAATTTATCTGTTGGATGTAATTATTATTTGTTTAGAAATAATTGCTTTGGGTTATCGGTTAAGGATAGTCTTGATTGTTGTAGACAATGCATGATGATTAGGCGAACTAGAACTAATCAAATGAATATGTCATCGAATATGACAGTTTGAACAATACATCGAATTTATGTGTTGATTGGCTATGTATATGATTTATGCTTATATACATTGTGTTGTGTGGGAGAAGATAGGGGATGTACTCCACGGTTTAGGGGAAGATAGGAAATGGACTCCTAAACCGGATATTGTTTGGGAGAAGATAGGGGATGGACTCCATTGATACAACAAATATGTGTATCTATTGAAGTGTTGATACAGCGAATATGTGTATCTATTGTGAAGTATGGAAGTGTTTGAATGTGTTATTGATACAGCAAGTATGTGTATCTATTTTGAATAATGGAAGTATTGTTGATATGAGCTATAGTCTCATTAAATTATTGGCCAGGTTCTAAGCTTTATTCATAAATTGAGAACTGGATAAGTTATGAGTAATGAAATGAAACATGGACATATTGGTCATGTAATTGAAAGGAATTATGAATTGATTTATGTGAGTTAAACAATTATCAAATGTTCATGTTTTAGTTATTGCTCATATTATGTTTAGCATATCTCTACTGGGCGTTGGCTCACCCTATATGGGACATTATTTTCAGGCGCAGGTGTTATGCCACCCTCAAGGACGTAGCTTGGGAGGCTTGAGGTGGTTGGACTCTTTTTGATGTTTTTGTTGTATTACATGTATATTAAGCCAAGGGCTTATTTTACTTTTAAGTTTTTCTTTTAAGTACATGTAATTTTCTTTTTTTTAATAAAACAAGTAGTTTCTTTTCAGCACAATTGTTATCCATTGTAAAAGTTGTTTTAGTAAGCTAGGGGCATTGTAAGCAGAGTTGGCCGGAATAACCAACTTTGCACTCTCTTCAGCTAAGATTAGGATCTGGGCTGAAGAGGTTGGCTGGAAAAACCAATAGCTCTCCTAAGCCGAGAATAAGGATCCAGGCTACAGGATGTTTGGCTGGAAAAACCAAACACTTCCCTCTACGTTGGCCGGAATAACCAACTGGAGCTCTCTTTAGCTAAGATAAGGATCTGGGCTGAAGAAGTTGGCTGGAAAAACCAACACCTCTCCTAAGCCAAGGATAAGGATCCAGGCTGCAGGACGTTTGGCTGGAAAAACCAAACACTTCACTCTAAGTTGGCAGGAATAACCAACTTTGAGCTCTCTTCAGCTAAGATAAGGATCTGGGCTGAGAGGTTGGCTGGAAAAACCAACACTTGTTGCTCTTCAGCCGAGATAAGGATCTAGGCTGAAGAGTGGTTGGCTGGAAAACCAACACTTATCGCTCTTCAGCCGAGATAAGGATTTAGGCCGAAGAGTGATTGGCTGGAAAAACCAACACTTATTGCTCTTTAGCCGAAATAAGGATCTAGGTTGAAGAGTGGTTGGCTGGAAAAACCAACACTTATTGCTTTTCAGCCGAGATAAGGATTTAGGCTGAAGAGTGGTTGGCTAGAAAAACCAACACTTAAATGCCATCAAATGGTCTTTTTTCACGATCACCAAGTCGGAGTCACGGATAGCACGGTTTTGGAAAGTGATCTTGGGTACCCACTTGGAAGAACTAGCTCGATCTGAGTGCTCAGGCTGGGGGCTTGGTGGGGTGGTTTGCAATAACACGGTCTCATCCTCATCAACAAGGCGTAGCTCGGTTGTGGAGGTTCGAGCACGCTTGCTTGGGTGGGGTGATGAAGGCTGATGGGATGGTAAGGCTACCACGGTCTCCTGAGTCTGACCGGATTGTGGTACCTCGGGCTGGTTTGTCTCGGTGATTAGGGCCTTCACTGCTCTCTTCTTCGCCATCTCTTGTTCAGCAGTTAATGGGATCAGGTTGATTTGAGGCAAGGTTGGATCAGGTTCAGGAGAAGGCTCCAAGAGGAAGTCTGTCACTTTGGTTTTCCTCCTGCTGCTATGTATATACGTCGGCTCAAAGTTGAGTAGCTTGGCCCAACTTCGATCGGGATGTCTTAGCGCAGCGCGGAGGGTGGCAAGGTTTGGGTAACTATACTGCAACTTTAAAAAGTTTAAGTCTGCATAAGGGAAAATTACAACCGTTAGTGCGGTTCAAAGTTTACAATTGAAGTAAAGAAAGCATAAAACTAAGCCAAGGTAATCATACCGGCGACCCCTTTGTTCCAGTTGATTCGGTCGCCCGGGATCTGGCCTTCTTGGTCTTCAAAATTGCCCGAAACCCAGAAGAAATCGTCATCGTTTACATCTTTGCCCAGGGTATTTTTTATTATTTTCTCTCGGCGGCGTCTTATTCTTAAATAACAAACCCAGCCATCTTCCTTCCGGCCTAAAGAGTACTAGTGAAATAGCTCTGCTAAACCGAGGTTCAGGCCAAGGCGGCGATTTAGTTCGGCAATGCCGTTTATTATCCTATATGAGTTGGTGCTAAGATGGGTAGGGCAAAGATTGGTTTGTCTGAGGAATTCACAAAGGAGAGGCTATACAGGGAATCGGAGTCCGGTTTCTATAATGGAAAAAAGGGTAAAGGGAACGAAGCTAGGATTTCCCCAGGGTGTGGAATCTAGTTCGGCTATGGTAAAATGGACATCATCAGGGATATGGTAGTCCCTTCGGAACTCGGTCATAGCACCTGGTGAGTTTACTAAGAACCTATACTTTCCCATATGGGTTTAAATTATGTATAAATTAAACTCAAGTGTTAGCTCGGTGCTGAGATGATATGGAATATCTCGGCTGAAGCGTTCAAGGGAGGCCTGGCCAACCTAAGTCTGCAAGGTAAAAAGGAAAAGTGTTAAGCACAGACCGGTGGACCGTGCTAAAAGTAAACAAAAGGTAAAATAAATGTTGTATTAGCTCGGCTACGTAGAATCATATCCGTTCTTAGCTCGGTTTGAGCTAGAGACTTTAGCTCGGTTTGAGTTAATGAGACGTTCATAGCTCGGTTGTAGCTTATGGTGCAACATTTTTAGTTCGGTTTTGACTAAGTCAGGGAGTTGGTTTAGCCCCCAAGTTATAGCTCGGTCAGTGGTTGAGGCTTTCTAGTATGGCATTGCGCAAACCTAGTACGGTTCGCTAGTTCGGTTAAATTAAGAAAAAGGTACGCAGACTTATTGAAACTACAAGTATGGCGTGAGGTTTTAGGTCGGTTGTTTGGTTTGGCTAAGCTTGTACCTAGTACAAACAGTATCCTAGTTCGGTTGGAGTGTGATTTTGGATCAAAGGGAAAAAAATTTAGATTGTTCGTAAGTACGATAGTTCTATTACGTAGGTTTTTTCCAGGAAAAAGGGAAGCAAGAATGGAATGTGCTATCCTAGTTCGGTTGGAGTGTGATTTTGGATCAAAGGGAAAAAAATTTAGATTGTTCGTAAGTACGATAGTTCTATTACGTAGGTTTTTTCCAAGAAAAAGGGAAGCAAGAATGGAATGTGCTTTGAAAAAACATACAAATAAACGTGTTATGTGTTGCAAACCATGTGCAAAATCGACGGAGAGGAAGTAGATTTGAACCACTTACCAGTTCAAGATGAAGGCACTGAAGATGGAAGTAGCAATAGCAAGAAGCACAAGCTTTGCAAATGTAAGGTTGAGGAAAAATAGAGAGAAAGAGAGAGAAGGTGAACAGGGGTGTCTTTGATTCAAAATGGAGGTTTTTCGAATAATGCAAAGAAAATGCGAGACTGTTCAAAAATTTCGGAGTACGAAGACGGCGTGACAGCTGCGCTGGGCCAATGACAGTTTGCCACGTGTCCTTAGAATGGGAAACGGTTCAGATGACAGTGTGACTAAAGAGACGTAATTTGACCGAACCAATCCGTAGCCCGGCGACATTTTATCTCGGTTGAAAGGCTAAAAGTTTTAGCTCGGCTGGAAATAGGTAATCCTGATCATGCTGTGCAGATGGAATTAAGGGGCAATTGAGAGGGAAGTTTTTATGTGCATTAGGGCCGAGCTAGGCCAAGGCACGGTAATGGGCCGTTCTGTGAGTCGCGGTAAAAAGGGCCTAGTAAAAGGACCTTGTGGCTAGTTCGGTACAATTATAGTGGTGGTTACCACGGTCGGCATGGTGATAATTGGTTCAGTCATGGTATTCGGAACCGGGGTATTTGGGCTTATGGTGGACCTTGCTCTCGTTAGCTCGATCAGAGCTTACGATGGTTAGTTCGATCTTGACAAACCAAACCAAGATATAAGCGACGAAGGGGAGAACCGAGCTAGTTGAAGCTCGGTCATTTCCGCCACTCTTGCGTGGCCATGTTAGCTCGGTCGTTTTTGTCATACTACCGAGGTAAAACCATCTCACTTGGTTTAAGCAGTGAGGGGGGTGTTGAAAGATAAGCATTATGTTTCAGGAGTGTGATTCCTAAGAGGACTCTACATGGAGGGATAAGAGTTCTACAAGGATTGTGCCACGCGGAACCTATAAAAGCTCACAACATCACCTATGGAAAGGTAACACAACTTTGATTCCTGAATTCATAGAGCTTTTGTGTCTATTGTTTATTGTGCTGACTTAGGCATCGGAGGGGTTTCCGGCACATACCCGCCGGTTAGCTCACATTTGTGTTCTCAGGTGGCAAAGTGACGACGTTTCGAGGAGCGCAAGCTTGATCAACATGATCATACGAGAATTAATGTCTTATGTTTCAAATGACTTAATTGGATTATTTTATGAATTTTGGATAATAAGAACAAAATGACAATTTTGTCTCATTAGGAATAAAATGGCCACTTGAGAGTAACGATGGTATTTTGATGAACCATAATTCCTTGTAGCTTGGAAGTTGGAGTCACAATTTGGCTCAAAACCCATTTAGACAAACACTTCACCAAATCAAAGTGAACTTAGCAAACGTTTTGTAGGTATCAAAGTGGGATTTGACCAAAAATGAAGGAGTTGACTGTCATGATTTTATATGTAGGTGCCAAAGTGAGATTTGGTGCAGTGTAATTTACCTTATATTGTATTATATAATTCACATGTGCTTATCACGTAGGACAAAGTGTATTGATAAGAAATATGGATAATTTTCCTCTCTTACTCACATTTCGTAGTCACATTTTTGTCACATTACTAGATTTTGTTAAATATTTAAAAATGAAGTTACAGAAGAAGGACATTAACACTTGTGTAGGGATTAAAGTGAGATTTGAGTTAAAAGTGTAAAGGGTTGATTGTCACGATTTCATGTGTAGGGACCAAAATTAGATTTAACCAAAAGTACAGGGGTTAACTGTTATGATTTCATGTGTAGGGACTAAAATAAGATTTAGTACAAAGTGCAAGGGTGTAAAGGGTAATTTACCCTTTTTTATATATACAATAATGCTTATCTGTATGTAGGAGTGGGATTCATCAGAACGGGTCGGGCCAGGTTCAGGTCAGACCGACACTACATAGTAAGGGATTTTGTTTTTACCCAAACTCATCCTTAACATTGGACCTTTATATTTTCCTAAGCTCTACTCAAAAAATAATTATAAATCTCCAACTCATCGATTGGGCTATATATTTAGAAAAATTAAAACATTTCATAGTTAAATTCAATCATATATTATATTTATTGAATAAATATATTGATATCATTATAAATTATTATTTTTAAATAAATTCAATCACACATCACCGTAAATGTGAATTCAATTAAATCTAAATCCCAACAAAGAATATATATTTTAAAATATAATTAATTAATTTAATAGCGGGCTGGGTTAGACTAAATTGAAAATATAAATCCCAAATCCAACCCATTAATATATAAGGCTGAAAATGTTGGATCAACCCGGCTTTATAGGCTAAAATAACTTTCCTAAGTCCTAAAAAATATTTTTAAAAAACATATTTATCATTAGTTTTTTTTGAAGACAAATGTGATAAAACGAAAATATTACAATTATCGAATCAACCAAATTTCTTTTATGGATGAAATACACTAAAAGTCTTACAAAATGAACGGTTCAAATTATCGAAACGAAACTCATAATAAACCCAACAAACTGTTCAAATTTTCTTATATTCAAATTTAAGCTTAAAATAAACTCAATTTAATTTGTTATTGATAACTTTATATGTATACATAATAACTATTTATAAGTTTTACATAAAAATAATAATTTTTATTACCAAAGTTTAAGGCAGTGTTTGATAGAATTATAGAATTATAATTTAAGAATATATATTTATTTTGAGTTTGTGAGTTTTGAAATTATGATTTGAAAAGAGAAAATTTGTTTAGTTATGAGTTTTAAAAATAGTTTTGAATTAAGTTCTGAATCTTTAATGTAACATATGAAATGAAAAAAAGTTGTTTTATTATGAGTTTTGAAAATAATAATGGAACTCTAATGAATAAAAGAATGTGGTTAGTTTATATGTAAATGCATGTCTTATCTGATGGGTTTAATGTTGTTATTTTGAGGGCGTTACAAGTTTTGAAAATAGTTTTGAATTAAGTTATGAATCTTTAATGTAACATATGAAATGAGAAAAGTTGTTTGGTTATGAGTTTTGAAAATAATTTTCAAAATTTAAAAACTTAAAACTCATAACCAAATACACAACTCAAAACTCTATTGAAAATTCTATTCAAAACTCATAATCAAACTCTGTTTAAAATTTAATTCAAAAAAATAATTTGTCATTTTGATTGTAAAAAATAATTTCTACATTTAAAAAAGCAATTTTTTTTTTCTTCCAAGTAATAGGTGGCGATTGGCAAAAAAAAAAAAAAAAACATTGTTCTGGACAACCGACCAGACGTCCGGGAGGATGACCGAGTGGACTCAAAATTCAAAAACTCCTATGTTTTTTTAGAATAGAGAAGGCGAAGAGAGAGAGTATGTACGAATCTGCCAAACGTAAAAGAGAAATAGATTTTAAAATGTGTGATGTAATCACATTTTTAAAACAACACATGCAAATTGAGGGGTGGAATTATGATTAGAAAATATAACCAAACACAAAACTTTCAGCGCAAAAATTGGGTATGTTTGGTTTGTGTTTGTAGAGTAGTTTTTGAGATAAAAAGTACGAAAAATTGTTTGGCTTGCCTTTTTTCAGAAATGGTTTTGAAAAATTATTCTGGGAGATAGAGTTTTAAAAAAAGTGATTAATTTGATGTGTATGAGAGAGAGGGAAAGGGGTGCCTGCTGTACAGCAGGTACTGCTGTGCGGCAAAACGGCACAATTTTGGTGTGTTTTGCTTCTTTTCTTTTTTTTTAATATAATTTTTCTTTTGTTTTTTCTTTTTTATTGGTGTGTGTGCTGCTATTGGTTAATTTTTGGTTTGAGTACATCTGTCAAAATTACATTACTTTAAGAAAAATTAACAAAACTATGCTTAGCCGAACCATACCTAGTTCGGTTCTCTGTCCATAGTTTTCAACAAACCATGTATGCCCAAAACTGAACTATCTTTTTTATCAAGGTTTAGACCAATCTAGTTTCATTGCGCCATGACCGGTATAAGTTCAAAGCATCCTTAAACTGGTCTAACTACAAAGCGTCCTTCGACCAGACTAACATCAAGCGTCCCTCGGACCGGTCTATCTTTTGCGCTTGAGACCGGGCTAACTTTAAGCCTCTTCAAGGCCGGAGTAACTTTATGACCTCTTTACTCAGCCCTTCGTACTGAGGCCCATAAAGGCCCAGCTCGGCCCAATTCGTATATAAATTACCCTCTCAATTGCCCCTTAATTCCATCTACGTAGCATGATAGGGATTACCTGTCTATAAACCGGGCTAAAGTTTTACCTTTTCAGCCGAGCTAAAAAAACCCTTTAGCCTTTCCAGCTGAGCTAAAACTCTGAAGCCTTTAAAGCCAAGCTACTTACTTTTAACCCTTCCAGCCGAGCTAAACTTAAGCCGAGTTGTGCTTGTCCGGTCACAACGTCCCTTCAATCACAGAAACTGAATCGATTCTCATCCCTATGACACGTGGCATGCTGGTATTGGCTTACTGCAGCTGTCGCGCCGCCCTCATACTCCGCAAAATTTGAACAGTCCCGCGCGTTTTCGTCCTTCCTATATCCCAAAACAACACTTTCGTCCTTTGAATCACCCTCATCAATCATTTTACTGTTTCAAGCTCTTCTCTTTCTTTCTCTCTTCTAAGCTCTTTCTGTTTTTTGTATTTCGAAGGAGCTGCATGTTCTTGCCATTGTTGCTACTTCCACTTCCAACTTCTTGTGCCCCTGGACCTGGTAAGCATCATAAATCTGTTTCTCTATCTTGCTTTCCTTGTTTTCGTACTTTGTTTTGTGTGTTTTTGCAAAACACATTTTTTCCATTTGCTTTGCTCCTTCTGAAAACACTATGTTAGTACAATCCTCAGGTATTCATGAAATAACCTGTAGAACACTGCTTTTGATCCAAAATTACACATAATGGAACTAGTAAACTGTTTGTAGTTTGATGCCAGTGAGACCAGACTATACAACCGAACTAACACTCGTAACAGTAGTTTCAATAAGTCAAACCACTTCTTGATAGACTTTAGCCGAGGTAAACGAACCGAACTAAGTCCGAACGTAGCATACTAAAACCTTATCTTTCGACCGAGCTAGGTCTTTGGGGCTAAGCCATCTTTCTAAGTTTTTAGACCGAACTCAGAAAGCTGCTCCTAGAGGCTCAATCGGTCTGACTGAGCCTTCTCTTTAACCGAGATAACGAATCGCTTGCCAAGACCGAGCTATCGAACCCCCTGCTCAGTCCGAGCTACTAAGCATCTTGTTGAAACCGAGACAGAACCTGTAGCATCCACATAGCCAAAGTAGGACTCCTATTCTTGCTTTTATTTTGTAGCACGATCCAATGATCTGTGCTTAACCCCTTTGTTTTCTACTTTGCAGACTTAGGTTGCCCAGGCACTCCACTGCGCGCTCAACCGAGCTACTGAACACAATTTTGCGACCGAACTAAATTATCTATAACTTAAAAAATAAATGGGGAAGTATAGGTTTTTGGTAGAAACCCCTGGTGGCCTGGCCGAATTCCGAAGGGATTTAATATCCCTGCCGACGTCTAACTTATTCTGGCCGAACAAGATACCCTTCCATGGGGAAAACAGGGCTATGTACCTTTCACCCTCCTATCAATAATAGAAACCGGACTAAGATTCCCCGTTCAACTCTTGATTTGTGAATTCCTAAGACAAACCAGAATATGCCCAACTCAGCTTTCCACCAATTCTTACCGTATAATAATGGGAATAGCCGAACTAAACTGCCGAGCCGGTCTTAATCTCGGTCTAGTCGAAATACTCCACCAATACTCCATTGGCTCCAAAGATGACGGCTGGGTCTACTACCTTAGGATACGCCGTCACAGAGAAAAAATAATAAAAGATACGCCGGATAAGGACTTAAACGATAATGACTTTTTCTGGGTGTCTGGCAATTTTGAAGACCAGCAAGCCCAGATCCCTGGCCAAAGTATAAACTGGAATAAAGGAGAACCTGGTATAATTACTTCGGTTTTTGGCATGCTTTGCTTTATTTCGGTTACCTGCTCCTGAACCGAACTAACAATTTGTCTTCTTTATGCAGATTCAGCCCATCTTCAATCACTTTACAGCTATCCCAATCTAGGCACTCTCCGCGCTGCACTTCGGTATCCAGAACGGAGTTGGGCCAAGCTGTTAGGTTTTGAACCGACATACAGATACAGCGGCCGCCGAAAAGCGAGAGTGACCGACTTTCTGCTAGAGACCGCCCCAGAACCGGACCCAACTTTGCCCCAAATTATCTTGGTCCCTCTCACAGCCGAACAAGAAATGGCCAAGAGAAATAGAGTCAGGGCCCTCTTGACCGAAACCAACAAACCCGAAGTTCCGCCACTAAGCCAAACTCAGAAGACCGTGGTGGCCCTTCCTTCTCAACAGCCTTCTTTATCACACCGAACTAAACGCGCCTGGACTACCCAGACCGAACAACGGTTAGTTGATGAAGACGAAACCACCCTCTCACCGAGCCACCCTCTCACCGAGCCACCCATCGAGTCCGCAACCAGAGCCATCTGTTCGAGCTACCACCAAGTGGGCACCAAAGCTCACTTATCAGAACTGAGATATTGATGAAACTGATTCAGTGGTTGCTGAGAAGGATCACGTACTGGCCTTCAACCTTGCCAAAAGTGTGTGCCTTCCAAAGGACATGGAGCACCACAATCAGCTAAACACTGAGCTGAAGGCCATCCGGTCTTCAACAAAATCCATGATCCTGGTAGGTAGCACTCTCTTTTGCTTTTGCACCTTTCTAATTCTTCCTACTTTCAGCTCGGCTAAAAAGGAAAGTTTCTATTCTATTGCAGGCCATTCAGAAGAACCACATGCACACAAGCGGGTGTTGGAGCTCAGGAGAACATCAGGGGAGGCCATGGCAGAGGCCGAAGCCAAAACCGCCGAGCTCAAACAAGAACAAGTGAGGACGGCTGAGCTGGAGGCCGAGGTGACCGTCTGACCGGCCTAGTTGCTTCGGCCGATGCTGACAGACAGAGAGCCCTAACCGAGATGAAAGACAAGTATTTGCGGGAACTGGCGAAACTTGAGGGTGTTAAGGACGCCAAAATAAGCATTTTGAAGAAGAAAGCTGAAGATGCCGAGGTGAAGGGCTTCAAGGAAGGCGAAGCTGCATACATCCAGCAGTGTGAAGCTGCGAAGGGCTTGTTCTTCAAGTGCGGCTGGAGAGGTACCGTGGAGCAGCTCGGTTGCGGTCCCGACACCGAGGTCTTCAATGCTCCTCAGTATTTTATTCCGGCCTCACTGGCAGAGTATGCAGCCGATCTACAGAAGCAATTCCTTGAAGCGTCTGACGATGACGATGAAGAGAATGAGCCAACTAACACTCCGGTTGACAATGTTCCAGCTAACCAATCAGTTCGGGCAAAGCCTGTGGTAAAAGATCTGGCCATTGAGCAACCTGCTGAAACCGAGCTCCAGGCCAAGACCAAGCTCCCAACTCAGACTGTAATTCCGTCTGAAACCGGATTCAGTCTGACAACCAGACCTTCCGGGTTGATGCCCGACTGGACTGTCAAATAGAGTAACCTTTTTAGCTGGATTTTTTATTTTCTTTATTATCTCCTTTTTGCTTCGACTTGTACCGGGCTATGCCCCCCTTTAAGTACACTCGCATTTGCATGCTTAATGAGTACATGATCCTTCTATTGCTGCTAAACGTCTATTCCGGTTTGATCCTGCTATGCATGCTGTGCTGTATGACTTTTAATGACTTCTACTTGCTCCACACTGTAATCTTCTGGTATTAACTTTCTGTCTTGAGCATGCTTCTAACCTGTAACTTGAAGCATACTAATCTTATCGCGAGAAAAATAACTTATTTCGGATCTACTAGACCCAACTGACTGACTTCTACTAGACACACACCAACTCTTTAGCCGATCATTGCGTACTTTGGCTGAAGAGTACAAGAGTGGTTTTATCCCAGTCACCATATCTTTCAGTTTTACCCTTATTTGCAGAAAGTATAAGATTGTTTAGATCCAGCAACCACTCTTTAGCCGATGCCTTACTCTCGGCTAAGAGTATCAGTGAGTTGGTGCTTAACTACCAAGCATCCCTCTTTAGCGATGTCCTTACTCATCAATCCAACTCTTTAGCCGATGCCTTACTTCGGCTAAAGAGTACAGAGTTGTTTAATCGCAGCAAACCACTTTTACCTCGAATGTCCTCTATCTCAGTTCAACCACATACTCTAGCCGATGTCCTTACGTCAGTACCAGAGTACTGAAGAGTTCTGGTTTAATCCAGCCACCACTTCTCATCAGCCACTACCATTACTTCGGCGAGGAAAGTAACACCGAGTTGGTTTCAATCCAGCTAATCCACTCTTCCACCATAACCTTACTTTTGCTGAAGAGTAATAAGAATTGGTTTAATCCAGCCAACTTTAATTAGTTTTCTCCGCCTACTCAGAAATAGATTGTTTGGGTTATTCCGATCAAACGTCCGAGCCTGGATCCCTTGTCCTGGCGCTTAGGAAGCGGTGTAGTTTATCCAGCCAAACCTCTAAGTTTATTTTTTCCAGCCAACTTAGAATAGAATGTTTGGTTATTTCGACCAAACTACTGCGGCCTGGTTCCTTATCCTGGCTAGAGGGGTGTTGCGTTTTAAATCCAACCAACCTGCTAGTTAGTTTTCCAGCAACTCTAGAATAAGAATCTTTCTGGTTATATTCGACCACAAACGTCCTTGCACAGCCTGGATCTTATCCTGGCTTAGAGGGGATGTTGGTTTAATCCTAAGCAAACCTCAAGTAGTTTTTCCAGCACACTTAGAAATAAAGTATTTTGGTTATTATCGACCAAACGCTGCAGCCTGGATCACTTAATCCTGGGCTTAGGTCGTTGTTGGTTTAATCCAGCCAACTCCTAAGTTAGTTTTTTCAACGCAACTTAGAATAAAATTTATTGGTTTTTTCCGACAAACGTCACTGCAGCTGGATTGCTTATCTTGGGCTTAGGAAGGGGATGTTGGACTTTAACTCCACCACTCTAAAGTGTAGTTTTTCAGCCAACTAGAATAAAATTCTTTGGTTATCCCGGACAAACCGCTGCGCTGGACCTATCATCCTGGGCTTAGAGGGGTGTCTAGTTTAATCACGCAATCCTCTAAGTTAGCTCTTCTCTCAGACAACTAGACTACTCAAATTTTTGGTTCTCTCCGACCATCAACCTCTGCAGGCCTACTGGGATCCTTATCCCTGGGCTTTCAGGAGGGTGTTGCGTTTTTTCCAACACCTAGCTTTTGACAGTTCACTAAACTCCAATAATACAATCCGCAATCAAAATACTATGCGGAAGAATTGAATTTGTTTTATTGAGAGAAAGAAAATTACACATACTCGTAAAAAGCTAAAATAAATAGTTTGAAATTGGCCAGTGTCCATGCTTGGAATGGCTTTGCCGCCTCAATCTTCCAGGTGGTATGCCCTTTGCCAGCATAATCCAATCACTTGTAAGGTCTTCCCATTAGGCCCTAACTTGCATTCCTGATCAAGGTGTGTTCTCTACACTTTGCGCAGCTACCCAATCTCCTATCTTGAATTGTCTTGGTATGCCTGTTTTAAATTGTATATTCTTGGATACTCTTGTTGGTATGAGGCAATGTGAACTCAGTGCCCTCTTTCTCTTCTTTCTCTGCAAGGTCGTGCTCCCAATGCCTATGCCTTCTCCTATTTAAGTCCTGGATCAAAATTTTTTGCTTCCTATTGTAGGACGGAGGCCAACTTCCAATGGGCTACATGCTTTCTATGCCGTAGGTAAGGAGACATAGGGTGTTTCCTATCTACGCAGACGAGTTGGTGCGGTAAGCACATAAAACAGTGAGGAAGCTCTTCGCCATTTGCCTTTGGCTATTCTCCAACGCTTTTCTTCACCATCAAGACTGACCTGTTAAAGCTTCTGCCTGTACATTTGCTTGAGAGATATGCCGGTGTAGATTGTACTTCTTCCTGTACTCTCTTCACAAAGAGCCTCTGAATGATTCTGCGTCGAACTGAGTGCGTTGTCTGCGATTAGGTTTTTGGTATGCCAAACCGAGTAGATTATATTCTGCCAGGGCGAACTTATTTACATCTTTTTCCTTGAATTGATGCCATTGTTCTATCTCTACCCACTTTTCGTGAAGTAAGTCTGTTGCTGGCGAGAAGAACTTCCAGTTGCCAGGTGCTGTTGAGATAGTGGTCCTATATGTCCAAGCCCCACATTGAGCGAAAGGCATGGGCTAGTCAATGGTAGCGTATTACTCGCTCGTGGTGTTTAGGTGTGGTGAATTTTTGGCAATTCTCACTCACGACTCAATCGCATATATTATCTGAGTCTGCCTGCATTGACTATGGCCACCACGTATCCTTGCACAATGGCGCCCCGTAAGCTAGGCGATCTTCCCTTGTGATGCTTCCGACACGCCCTTACGTGTATCTCGGTATAAGCAATGCTTCCACTTTCAACTGGGGGTGGTACACACTTAGATAGGGTCCTGAAGAAAGACTTATTATATTATATAATGCACAGACGATGGGGAGACCAAAAACGCTCTCACTCGTTGCTGCAACATTATGTATGGCTTCTTTCTTTTCTTCCGTAGAGCCATCTTATCAAGGAATAGTATGATGGATCCATCCATGAGGGGCCTAGATCGGCGCAGCATACTGTCTTGCATAGAGACGGTCTTCAATGTTGTTCTGGTAAGTAAGTCGATGAGCAATGATGAGGGTGGATGTTCTGCATTGAATAAGCACTGCATTCGTAATCAGACTATGAGATATCATACATTACTGCTATCTGTTCTATCTCATCTTCAAGCTTTCTGATCTCTTATTCTGACCAAATTCTTGGTACTATGGCCATCCTATCATCCTTTGGCTTAATAATGCAAGAATTTGGTTTACACCAGCTGTGATCCGTGTACGGAACCATTCATCCTCCTGCCACTTAACTGCCTCACGAATCGTGTTTTGAGACTCAAAGAAGTGCTTATACTCCGCATTCGGTTGTTTGATGCTGGGACCAAAGGTGGATTGCTTTGACTCCAACAGAGAAGCCGTCTGTTGAGATGAGAACTATGCCAATGTCCTACACCATGTAGAATATCAGATGCGTACATCCACAAAGAGCTTCCATCTCTCCAAAGATTAGCAAGTGGCGAGAGATATCTAGATGGAGATACAAGAATGTTGCTGTGTTTTTCTCAAGGTCCATGCTTACGTCTGCCCTCGCATCTAATTGTACCAAGTCTTGATTTGTTGGTGAGTCTTGGTTTGGTGGTAGCTTGATTTTGACTCATACTATCATCTGATCTTATCCTTAGTCCTGGTCTGCCATGGATTTGATTGAATATATGCACACGGTTGCGCTATATTCTGGCGTAACAATTATGCTATCTAGTTTTGGTTGTTCGTCAGGTCGACAATGGGCAAGTTATGTTCCCTCGGTGATTCTGCGACAAAGTCTGCAAAGCTTGGGCCTTTATGCGGTCCTAGGTTGAAC